>JAPKLW010000495.1:0-42224 GCA_026898455.1 Plectranthus barbatus
CTACCACAGCAACCGGTAACGAAATGGTCATTTCCGACATTCCTATTGCTGCTGAACCGGTACAAGTGAGTTTTCAATCTCTTGTCAACATACTCCACAACGCACTACATCAACGCGACATTCAGCAAGCCAGATTTAATGAAGAAGTCCTAAAAGAGGTTGCTGATGTACGAGGAGCAATCTCTCAAGTTAAAACCTCTATCTCTGAGGTTCAGCAAAAGGTTGGTCAAGTTACTAACAAGATCACACATGTGGAAGAAACCGTCTCTACGGTGCAAACAAATGTGGTGACTCTCAGCGTCGATCTTGATGCACACAAGTCTTTCTCCACTTCTGTTTTGGATGCGCTTAAAGAGGGGGAAGAAAGAAGGATTGCTGAACAAGCAAGGGTGAAAGCAGAGGAAGCTGAGCTGTTGCGGAAAGAAAAAGAGTTTGAACGAGCAATGATGGAACGAAGAATGAAGTTAGAAGAACAATAGAGAGCAGAACAACGAGCACGTATCGAACAAATGGAGAAACTCATGACCATGACAATGAGGAAGGTGGAATCTCTTGAGAAGCCAAAACCTCCACCGGACGCCCAGAACTAAGGTCACCCTCATCTGTGATCTCTTTTTTTTTGCTGTGATTCTGAACTGATTTCACTAAACTTGTAATTGCAATATCATATATGAAGTCATCGGAATCATGACAAAATCTTATTGTCTAAATTCTAATTTTCTGAGTGCGTAAAATAGTTGAAATACACTCTCTGTGTATTCGACGAATCAGAATCTGGAAGATAGGCCATGAATGTTTGAATGTTTGTTGAATGATTTACTTGTAATATTTTACAGGGAATCGTACTTAAAATAAGAAATTTTTGCTAAGGACTTAAAGCAAGTAAGATTCTGAGATAGTTTGTCTAGAAATTTCCTTGTAACTCAGAATTTTTCGATACTAGGTCTCAGCAATCCTTAGTAAGCTTTGATCGCACCAAAAAGGGGGAAATTGTTGGGAAAATATTCATGAACTATCCTTAGGAGTACATTGTAAAAGGTTTTGTTGGATCAAACCTTAGTAGATGGTCAATCATTGTTGAACCTTAGCATAGCTTAGCAACTTATGTAATGTCCTGTATAGGGTGAACATTGAGTTGTAATAGAATCGGTTGCTTGGAAGAATCTCAGCAAACATCAGAAAAGCTAAAGAGGAAGAAAGCTAGTGATAGCAAAATGTTGAGGAGTTAGCATTTGATAACACGTCACAGATTGCTAAAGGCGTTAGCAATTCGAAGTCAAAGTAGCAGAAGAGCATTTGTTACGCATCAAGTCCAGTAGTATGCTGAAAGATATTCAACATCTCGTTCCAGTAAAGGTACAGCAAAGCAAATCTCAACAACTGCTACACCGCCATTCTGACCAACACGCGAAGACAAGACCTGTCAGAAGTAGGTCGGAAAAGTCTGTACGGAGACAGAAAAGTTGGTAAAAAGCTACCTGCAATTAAGATGAAAGATCCGTTGTGTCTAAACGGAACTGCCAACTCAAGTTTCGAGAAGCCAACTATAAAAGGCAAGTCAAAGGAAGATGCAGGAGCTGCTCACTCTCAAACGCAAATACACGTACGAAAGATTCCAAAAAGAGGCAAAAAGTCCTGAGAGCAGTTCAGTTGAAAGGCATAATACAGAGATATCGAAAAGCCTTCAACATCTTGAGTGTCTCACTACACATCTGACACTCATCTGAGAGATTCTTGAATTGATTCAAGAATCTTCAATCATTGGGATCACTTTCCTTACAGAAAGTATCCAGTAGTCAATTTCTCGAGAAGGAATTGATTAGGACGGGCACTGAAGCCGTGAAAGAAGGACAGTTCGGAAGGAACTCTAAACTCTTCCACATGTGGTAAAAGCGAGTTTTACGAAGGTGCGCCCTTGACTCAGCCGGAGCCACACCGAAAAGGTTCGGAGTATCGGAATATAGCTGTGGAGTAGACAGACCAAACGTCGGCTGACTACTTTACAGGAAAGGCAACTCTTTGTGCACCGTATACTTTCTTAGTGAAACTCTTAGCAATTCGGCTAAGGAGTGGACGTAGATCATTTGATCGAACCACTATAAACCTTGTGTTCTCTTGCTGATTACTGTTTTATTACTTTTGTGCTACGGTGATTTAACCTAGCAACGGAGTTGCTAGAGTATAACTGCAAAAAGAAACTTAAGCAAACTTGAACAAAAACCCTAAGTTAAGAATAACCCAATTACAAGTAAACGTTATTTTATTCCGCTGCATTTCGTGTGGATATCTTATTGCTACCACGACGACTCTGATCAAAGGGACCAACACAATGTAACAGCACGTAGCGAGAAATATCTTTCTGCCCTGGGAATCAATCCGACTACTGTTCCGGAGTGGAAATTAGGAGCTGAAACTGGCTATGTGATGGAGAAAACCATCGAGAGGCTATGGCAAAGGAAAATTCTGATTCCCACATCCCCGAAAGTTTCAGGTATATCATTCAGTGGCATTCCTAGTACTGATGATGAGGGGAGAACAGGAAATCCAAATGCTACAAAGGGGAGCCTGCTGCTTGCAGATGGTGAATCAATTTTCAAAGGTGAAACATTAAGAGTGCCCATGGAAGGAGCACCAGACAGGAAATTCAAAGCTTAGACGATTGTTAAGTGGTGTCCTCCTGTCATGGTGAGGGATGAGAAGAATGATGATCTCATCTCTTGGGCGAAAGACATTTGTGTCTTCATTGAGGCTCAGGTTGTTGCTAAGATTGAGAACACATATCTTGCAGAATTACTGGACGGGTCTTCTGATCTAGATTGGCTGAAGATAGAGTTCAAGGGTGGAGATTCTATGATTATGCCACTCATGAACTACACTATGAAGACTGCTCAATTATGATGGCCAGGATGGGTCTCAACTACTGGAGAACTGAAGAAGAATAGGCTGATGATTGGATGGATCAAACATCCAAACAGCAGTACACAGAGAAGCAGGTTGCTGCTCGGTTACAAAAGACTAAGGTGCATAGATCAATCCTGGGAGATCGCTCATTGCCATAATTTGAGTATGCTGTCGAGGACTCACCCCCATTCACTCAGCAATTTAAGTCGCCAGCAACAAGAAGATAGATGGTTGTAGTTGTTGTGCTGCAAACAAAGTTAGTAGAAAAGGAAGCAGCACGCAAGAAAGAAGAGGATCAGAGGAAGATGATGGAGTTCAAGGAGCGCATTATCACCACACTGAAAAATATGTCATCCAAAGTGGATAGAGTTAGGCCATCTCTAGTCACTGCTGAAGAAGAAATAATACAGGAGAACGAACCTGTCCCAGTAGCAGACGTGAATCCACCTACCACTTCTTCTCAAGCACTGACCATGACTGCCAACACACCTACCGCAATGAATCAGATTGTGCTATCGGAGGAACAACCAGCCCTGACAATTGAGCCCCTGAGCTCCAGTACTCTTCAGAGGAACCTCCAGCATTTCATCCACACGATGGTAGGAAAAAGCATTGAGGAACAGATGGTACCGCTTCTGCGAGCTGAAGTTTCAACTCAGGTAATCGAGGTAAAGGAGGAGCTTTTGCGCTCTCAGCAAGACATATTTGAGACCTTCTCCTCCGAACTTTTTGCTGCGATCAAAGAGAGGGGAAGAGACGAGGTTAGAAGAGAAGGTAGAGAGACTAAAGGAACAAGAATACAGGATCCGGCGCCTCAAAGCAAGAAGAAAATTGGATGAAGACTTGAGAAGGCAGCAAGAAGAAGAAGAGAAAGATGAACGAAGAAAGAATGAGGAGAAAGAAAGAGAAGCCTTAGTGGAAAACTTCATAAAGGTAACGCTCGAGACCCTCAAGAATGTGAAGAAAACCACCGCTTGTTCCTTAAGTGCCAAAAATGATGATGTTTCAGACTCTTCAATGACCAAGAAGTAACCTCTCTGAAACCTTATAAGCCTTCTAAAACAAAATGTTTTTGGTTTGGGTGTGTGTTTCCTGTACATCATAGCAAGATTATTTTTAATGGAAACTAACCCAGGTTGATGATGACATCTCATTGTCCAACGCTGAATTAATTGATATAGCTGAAATTACACTGTCAGTGTAATCAGCAAATTGTGTGGATTGTTGATGTGTGTGAAATGTTCCTGAATGTTGCTTGATAATCATATGTGAATGTGTTGTATACTTAACTGATAAATGATTCGAAAGCCATTTACTTGAAGCCAATTGTTTAATCGAGCAATGCCCTTGTTATTTTGAGGGGGAACATTTAGGAATAATACTGAGTGTAAGGGAGTTGAGATGCTGAGAATTGAAATTTTAGGAATATGATGTAATCTCAGCAATCAACTTTCCCATGATCAGTTAGTTTAAATTGAGGCTTTGATCGCACCAAAAGGGGGAAATTGTTAGGAATATTGTTAGAAATATCACAACCCCTTGATTTAAATTGTATGTTTATTAGTTTAGGTTTTGGTGCATCAAAGCTCAGTAGATCTAGTTTCTAGCAACTTAATATCGAGTCATATTGTAAAAGTCCTGTATAAGATGCATCTACTCGAGTTGTAATAGAACTAGAAGGAAAGAATCGAAGATTGCTGAAAGAATCAGCAAATCTAAAGATTATTGGAGACGCTAGTAAAGGTGAGCAAACACGAAGGAATGTTGGACATGCCTAACAAGAATGCTGAAGGAATGAAGCAAGCATACGATCGGATCATAGCAAGACTGCTAAAAGACCCGCAGAGCATTAATAGCCAGCAGACACTTTACATCAATCAGGATAATACAAAGTCGTAAATCAGAAGGATCTAAATCATAAGGAAGTCCGACGAATAAGAGAGGAGAATAATCAATAGACACAAAATGGTTTCAAGATTTAAACTAAAAGATCCGTTCTGACAAAGACGGCTACAAATAAGAGCTACACCAATCAAAGACGAATGAGACTTGAAGAGTCTTTGTGCATTGCAGAAAAAGGAAGAACAAAGATTGGCGAGCAATCCCTTTGAGCCTAACGGATAAGATTCAAACAAGATGTTTGAATCTTCACCTATAAATAGGTGTCGTCCAAAGATGATTCAAGGGTTCGCGAAATTCTATCTTACAGAGAAAACAAAAAAGAGGATTCAAAACTCTTAAACTCAGGCGAACTCATCCGAGCTTGTTCCTGATTGAAGCTTTCCCACAAGATTTCATAACTAAAGCTCGAGACCTCTGAAGTATAACTTCTAAGGTAAATATTGGGATTCTTTCTATCCTAGAAAGAATCTAGCAGTCACCTTGCTGTGTAAGCGTAATTATTACGGGCAGTTGCCAACACAAGGATAGGTTCTGGGAAGAACTATAAAAACTCCCAACAGTCGACGTCCAAGGAGAAGAGAGGTTTGTCCTCACTCTACGGAGTGACGAGGTGAAGATTGAAGACCGAGGTGCTTGAAGGTGCATGCTGACCAGACGGAGGAGCTGCTCAACGTTAGAGACCAAGACTGACCTTGTAATCAATCGTCGAGTGAGTTTTCGGTTGGAGGACTAAAGAGTGGACGTAGAATATTCGTTCGAACCACTATAAATCCTTGTATTCTTAACCGTTTAATTTTGTTATATTGTGTGTGCGCGTATTTAAAACTCAACACATCAAGTATTGTAGTATAATATGCAATTAATCTAACGAATATTAGAGCCATAACACATTTGATAAACACTTGCTAAGTCGAGACCTTAGTAAGATAAGTGCAAGACATTATTAATACTTCCACTGCATATATAAACACTCTGATCGGGGACCAACATTAGGTCCTATCAATGCGTACCCCCGCACCAGCATACCAAGCAATCCAAGATAAGATGCTTATTATCATGTATGCTTCAGCCTATACCGACAGTATATCCTGGGACTGTCTCAGCTGTGATAATCATTTATATCTCACTAGGTCAGACGATCCATATGATCTTCCATGATCTACTACACACTGTATGATCTCTCTATCGACGAGATAAGAGGATAAGAGAGTTTGCGAAACATGTTTGTAATTCAAACAGGCGATGATCATACAACATTCATGATTCCCAGTACATTAACCAATAAACCTTGTACATAATATACCAATCATAATGCTTTTAGTATATAATTCCATCAAGTTCTGCTTCTCAATCTGCAAGGAAACCGAAGGGAATCTTCACTAAATTTTTGGATCGGAGCTGAGATACAGATCAGAAGATCAGATCTGGGGATGATTTTCTACTTCTCTCTCCTCAAAGTTTTTGAAATTAATTATTTAATTTCATAGATTGAATTAATTCATCTTATAGGAATAAATCTTGTTTCGTGGGAAAGAGGATCAAAGGGTCAAATCTCTGCGCATCGCGTTCTTCAGTTTCTACAATTCAGGTATTCCGCATAAACCTTCTTATGTATATTCAATAGGAGCATGCTAGGATCAATCATAGGCATAGTAATTATTTTTTATATCCAGTTAATGATCTGCGCTTACACGGATTTGAGTGATTCAATTAACGATATTCAAAATCCCTTCAGAATCAACATTAATTAGTTAATAATATTCTAGGTTGAATATGGAAATTAATTAATTTATAAACCTTTTTTGCTATTTGCATACTGGTCCTAAGTCTAGCCCATGAAAGTTCAAGCCCATCTGAGATCAGATTTCTCCTATAAATACCCCTGAGGTTCTCAGATTTCAACACACTACAAGATCATAAGTTGCTAAGCATCAAACCAGTATTTGGGGAGCTAAAGTAGCCTTTTTGATCAGATAAAAGGGAGGAAATTTTGCTTCTCGATAGGGACAAAATCCGGAGGGAATCTTCACCAGATTTTTTTATCGGAGTTGGGATATAGATCAGAAGATCAGATCTAGATGATCTTTTCTTCTTTCTCTCTCTTATTTTCGAAATTATTCATTTAATTTCAAAAGATTTAATTCCTTAATCTTGTAGGATTAAATCTTGTTGCGCAAGAAAGAGGATTGAAGATCAAATCCCTGCACAGCCAGTTCAAGTGTTCATACGATCGAGGTATTCTGCATAAACTATCTTATGCATTTCAATAGGAGCATGCTAGGATTAATCATAGACATAGTAATTTATTTTGATATCCAATGTTCAGCCTGAGTTATAGATTGACAATTCAATTTGCCAGTAATAGAGACTAAGACTCAAGAATCCTTAGCATGCGTAAATGGATTGGCATACAACGATTCCTTCCAACGAGCACTGAACGTAGAAGCTACCTTGAAAAATGGCCTTAGGGCAGCGACAAGCAAGCCAGAGTCGACAGCCAAACAAGAAACTTAGTGGAGGCAAGAAGACAACCCTCAAAACTCAAATGCTCGATAAAAGAAATCATGTAAAGGAAACAAAATTTTAAGGAATAATCAAAGAGATCTCAAGAACCAATGAGAGTGCGCAATATTTCGTGCCATCTGCTACAACTGCGGAAAAATAGGACACTATCCATCCTAGTATCATCAAGGAAATGGTAGACAAAACTTTCGCTGAAATATGTATCTTCGTATACACAATTCATTATTAACTTTTCTAGTGTAGAACTCCTTTGATATCAATATTTTGTAACTCTTGAATCATGTTATTTTCCTACCACTGAAAAAGTCAATAACTCTTTTCGAGGAGGGGCTTTTTTTTTTCTTACTTGGAATGAATGAATGCGTAAACACTCTTCATTTAATAATTGCCGTACCTCATCATTCTTGACTTACAATGTTTCCAGAGGTACATGTTACGTATTCAATACGCATCATTTTATATTTCTCACTTATTTTGATTTGGAGAGCAACAACCCTGTTCGCTTATTTTCACGAAGTCTTTAAATGGCTGCTGACTCTAATCCGGAACCAGCTAGCCTTCGTCCAACCATTATTCTCATGAAGGGCTGATAGGCATGAATCAACAAAAATATTAAATCTCTCGAAAAAAGTTAAATAAATTCTTTATTTAAATTTGATTTAGATTTTTTTTATAAAAACTTAATTATCTTTGATTTAATAGCATTTAATTATTATTAAGATTTATTTAATTATTGTTAGAAATAGATAACAATTTATTTTAATTTGAGATGGTCATGTGAGAGTTGTGTGACATGAATCTTACAAGATCTATATTATAAAAAAATTATATTATTTATTGAATTTTTAATATATATATAGAAATACATCATTTACTAAATAACGATTGAATTTATCATTTACCAAAAATTTTGATTAAAATATAAAAATATGTTTAGATCTATCTCACCTTAAAAAAAACAACCTTGAATCCGTCGTATACAAATTTATGTCTTTTAACATTTATTGTTTGAGATAATCTTTTAACCACTAATTTAATGGTTTATATAAATTAGTTTATCGATAGAAATTATTGTATCCATATGTCATGGAAAATAAAATTATGTGGGTTGATTATTATCTAAATGATCTCTTCTTAAGTAATTATCTTATTTTATAATTATTTATTTTCCGTAGATCTCTTTCTCTGCATCACAGGCATGTCAAGAATCGAAACCAAGAAAATAACCAAACAAGTAAATAATAATAGTTAGACCAAAATGTCTTAGACAAACAACAAAAGCATCCACTACAAAAGAAAAATATATAGAAAAGGATGCAGTAAGATTCAGTAATTTTACGTGTATGCATCACCTTGTTTGTACTTCCTAAAAACCTCTTCAGTTTTAGCATTCCTAAAAGCGCAGCATCCCATTAAATAAACGGCAATGAGAGCGACGAGAGCGATGATCAAAACGATGTCAGCCTTGAGCCACTCTCTCTTGAGATTCGCAAGCAATCCGGCTTTGCAGGAACTGCATGAATAGCAGAGCTGCGTTTGGTCGTTGCTCCACTGCAAACAGTCCATATCTGCCGCGTTGTTTATGGGGCTGATCCAGTATGTTGGGTTCACAAACGTGTATCCGCATTCAGTCGGCGGCTTGCAGCATCCCGACTGCATATTACTTTCATTAAATACAATTTAAACAGAAATTTATCCCTAATTCAGATTGTAGTGGTAAAAGTATTTTACTTATTAGAAAAAACCGTAAGTTCGAGCTTTTATATAAATATATAAGGTGTCTTCATTTAAATAAATATAAAATTATAAAAAGGTAAACCCGAATAATCTATAATATAATTGATAATTTTTCCTATTTATAATTATAATCTAAAACTATTGAACCCCAAGAAAACTTGAACAAACACATGAATGATCACGACTTCTTATGGTAACCTTGCAAATTCTACGATTATAAGTAGTATATATATTTTCTTTTTCAAGAATTCGCAAGATGTTATTTAGGTATTTGGATGGAGACTAAGGCCTAGATGGTCTATGTGAGGTGTAGGCGTTACATAGTTAATTTATTTTATTTTTAAGCAAATGAACATACAAATATTACTAAAATAAAAAACAAATTTACTTTAAACTTGTTTTAAATCACACAAAAATCATGCACCAAGATTAATTAGGCAATGCCTAAAACACCTAGGCCCAAAATAGTTCCCAAAGTATTTAGTAGAGTTGATTTTATATTTCTTGAATAAACAAATTTAAAGGCAGTCAAATTTTACAACATTTCTAGTTTTCTCAAATAGATGAATAACAATTATTCAGACCTAATGCAGCCTACTACTATGCATCATTGATTGATTGTTGGTTTGATTTACTCTATTTCATATTTTCATAGTGAAGCCGTAATCTTTCCAATTTGTATAGCTAGATTATGGATTCAATTATTTTATTTAGTATAAGATAATTTGTCGCTTTTCACTGGTTTTCTTCGGTGAATAAGGCTAATTATTCATGTTCGATCTTTTCCATGATGAGATAATTTGCATGTGCTGTCTGAAGTGCACACTAAATAAATTTAGCATACAACTTAAAGAATAAATTGAGATTGTCAATTTCAGGACCAAAAAAATAGTTTAATTATTAATTCAGGATCCAAAAGATGAATTTTCAATACAAGACCCGAAAGATCATGCAATTTCATATGAAGGTCCTGGATTGAGAATTTTATGATCCTTCGGATTCTCAATTAATAAATAGATTATCTTTCTCCTGAATTAATCTACCTAGCTAGAGACATTCGATTATTAAACTATGAAATGTTGTTCAAGAGCCCCCCAAAGAAGAAAAAAGAAAACAAATAAATAAAATAACCGAAGGCTCAAGCCTAAAGAAAATAAAGTTGTGTGAATTAAATCAATCTAAGAATCATAGTCACATGACAATCCTTAACGATCCAGTTTAGGGGTTTATTCTTAAGGAGGTTATATATTCTAATCCCATTTATTATGCCATTTTTTACTAAGAATATTATAAATCAATGGTAGTAAGTAACTAAGTATTAGTTTAATATTGTAACTAATTAACTTCAGAAAAGAAAGATTAAAATGAAAAACATAAAGAAAATAAGAGAGAGAAGAAAAAGAGTTAGTAAAGTGGAGCTGTCAAGGTTACTTTTGTCAAGTTCTACAAAGTATAAGATGTTGGACTTTTTAGGAAAGAAATTGATAGCCATTTCTATTAAATTTCTCAAACTCTTTATTTTTTCTTTTGTTATATTTTCTTTTTTGGTAGGGCCGGGGCAAATATTTCCTTTCTGGTGAATCGCTAGGCTAAACTAGAGAAATCGATAAACGAAATAAATTACCTAAAATATTATTTTTAACGGCATAGAAAATCAGTAGAGGAAAAAACTTACATTATTGAAATGGATTTGCTCGTGCAAACAATAATAAGTTAAGGAAATTCTCAAAATAATAATAATAATTTAAAGAGAAAAGTATTCACAATGTAGAAATGGATTTTCTCGAGAAAACTATACGGGAAAGTTTTCACATAATTTAATACGTTTTTCGTTTTCATTTTCAATGTGTTGATCTCGGAAACTTTTATATTTAGTTGATAAAAAGTGGAAAAATAATTAAAGTACTCCACAAAAATGAAAAAAAATACAATCTTATGTTTGTTTTAACATAGTGATCTGTAAAAGGAAAAAATGGATCATACACATGCTTGCTTTCAAACAATGTGAATTATATGATCAAATTAATGTGTTTCAATTATTTGATTCACAATATTATTTTCAGATGTTCCAATTATAAGAATCATTTTTTATATTTGGTGTTGTTTTTCAATTATGAGTTACAATCATATCCCACAATATTGAAAATAAGAATATTAAAATCATGTAAAAAAAGATTAATTAATATTTTAAATAAGAATAATGTTGGAATTTGTTTAAATATATTATTTTATAAATGAATTTTGACAAATATATGACATCAAACTGACAAACTTGATTATATAATCTGAATGAGAGAGTAAACAAAACAAAGCACATTACCTGCAACGGAGTGATTCGAGCATTGAAGAAATCCTGCGCCGCGCGATAACTCTGGTTCAACTCGGCGCACATACTCGACGAGCTAAGGCAACTCCGGATCCTGTCCCACTTGTACGTGCTGCGCACGCGCCTCCGCAGCCAGCCGGAGAAGTCGTCAAGATTGTACTCCAAGTAAGTCCGGCTGGGCACGGGGTGGCCGCCGCCTCTGCTGGTGACCATGTAGATGAATACAACCAGGCATGCGAGGAGGATAATGAGAAGAAGCATGGCGACGAGGTAGAAAATCAGCAGCCGTGGCATTCTCCAAAACCCGCCCACGAATCCGGCCACGGCGACCACAAGGATCAAAACTCCGAGGAGGATGACGGGCCACTGCAGGAGCTTCACGCATGAGTTGTCCGGCTCCGTCGCCAGCCAGATGCCGGCGCCGATTACCGGGATCGAGAGGAGCATGGCGATGAAGTTGATTGCGCCGATGACATTGTTGCTCAAGGCCATGTTTTAGGGGGAAAGGGTTTTTTGTTTGTTTTTGGGGAGTGCAATATGGAGATTATGAGATTTGCTTTTTTTTTTTTCTTTTGGTGAAAGGTTGTATAGTTTTAATCACTAGTTGAATAAGATGTGTGTGAAAGAATAAACGATATATATTTTTTTAATCTTTTTAGCTTAGGTCAAAAATTCTGTCACATTATTTGAACTTTTTCAATGGGAAACAGGATGTAAAGAAAGGAAAAAGTAAAAGATTGGAAGAAATTCGTTGCTCAAATGCAGAGGTTTATGCTGTCATCTCACATTGGATTCTTTATTAAGATAATAGATAAACTGTATATAATTTTCCACTTTCCGCCCTTTAAGTTTCTTTGTTGGGAAAACGGAGCAAAATCCATTTCTAGTCATATTTAAGCATAGAAATCGATGAAATATGAACCTAATTAACTATAGACATAATTAAACATGCATTTAAACCTAAAAAGCATATAAATCGATGGGAAAAAAGACATAAAAATCGACATATTTCTGCGAAAAAAGAAGTTATTTTCGGCGAAATAAAATGAAAATAACTTACTTGGTTCGGATTTTCTTCGTCTCCAGACATTGTAATCGATGGAATGTAGCTTTTTTTTTGGGTTGGGCGAGCAAAATCCGGTGGTTTGGAGCTTCAAATCGGAGAAAATGGAGGCACGGTTGTGGGGGAGTCGCCGGGAGAGAGAGAGAAGGGGAAGTGGGGTAGGTGGTGGGGTAATAAATCCAAAAACAATTAATGTTTAACAATTTCAAATGTTAAATTCTCTCTCCAATCATTGAAAAGTGGCTAAAAAACATACTCCCTCCGTCCCAAGTAAATTGTCCACATTTCCTTTTTCGTTTGTCCCACAATATTAGTCAACTTTCCTAAAATAGCAAATTCTCTACACTCATCAATAAAATATTCATCCCACTAACTCCCACTATCACTCACAAGCATTGGTTATCGTACCCGGTCAAATGTGGACAATTTGACCGGGACGGAGGGAGTACATTTTTAAACTTGTGGCTATATAACATATTAACTTATCCAAAGTGGCTATATAAATTTTGCTCTCTATTCTAAATTATTAAAATTTAGGAGATTTTATCTTATTTTTTTAAAATTGGAAAAATATATCTCAAATTTTAATTTCATTAGAAAATATATCCTCCATAAAAAAATAATGTTAAAATCGTGCAGACTGTTGTGTTATATGCTACGGTGACAGATCTAAAAAATTACAATTAGGGGTACAAAATATGAATAAGATAAATTGGGGGTACATTGTGAAAAAAATATATAAATGATATATATGAACCTTCCAAATTCATATAGATATGATATGAAACTGTCAATATTTTGTGACTGATTTGCCCCTTATTAATTAAAAAAAATAAACTAACATGCCACATGTTATTCTATCAGCGGTCGGATCAAACAAATCAACGATGAGAATATAGGACACAGTTCATTCACAATATTTAGTTCATAAATGAAAACAACTCTCTCTCTCTCTCTATATATATATATATATATATATATATATATATATATATAGAGGTTAGATCATATGAGAATAGATGTTAATGTAAGAAATGAGAATAAATCCCAGCCTTTGATTTCACAAGATCTGCGGTCATGCTTTAATAATTTCCGTCTTCATTTTATCATCTACGAACTTCATTATTACATATTTAAGGGTATCATTGTCATTTAGCCTGATGGTATCTCCCTCAAATAATTTCCATTTTCATTTTATCCTCCGCGAACTTCATTATTACATATTTGGATCTGTAATTCCTTTTCTTTTCGATTTTTCATAAGATTTCGATTGTCTTGTTGAGTCATCCATTACTCTAAAATTAAATTAAATTTTATTATTATTTAATTGAATTTTCTAATTTAATGAATTTTTAAATAGATAAAATGAGCTTAACATATTCTTCTGAAAAATTGATTTAATTTTTATTTAATTTAATTTTTTCCATTTAATGAAGTATAGAGGAGATAAAATGAAGAGAACTGTTTCTAAAAATTTGATTTTTTTCTTTTAATGATGTATATAGGAGATAAAATGAAGAGAACTGAAATACTTTTTCCGAAAAATTGATTTTATTTTTAGTTAATTTAATCTTTTCCATTTAATGAAGTATAGAGGAGATATAATGAAAAGAACTGTTACTAAAAATTTGATTTTTTTCATTTAATGATGTATATAAGAGATAAAACGAAGAGAATTGAAATCATTTTTTCGAAAAAACTGATTTCATTTTTATTTAATTTATTTTATAATGAACAACAATTGAGATAAAATGAAGAATAACTAAGATATAATGAAGAACTGCTAAGATAAAATGCATGTCATGTGTAACATAAAAATTCACATCGAATTTATTTTATAATGAATCACAATTGATATAAAATGAAGAATAACTAAGATATAATGAAGAACTGCTAAGATAAAATGCATGTCACGTGTAAAATCAAAATTCGAATCGAATTTATTTTATAATGATTCGCAATTGAGATAAAATGAAGTATAACTAAGATAAAATGAAGTATATAATACATAAAATGAACAAAACACAACTTTTACGCCCTGTACGTTCTTAATGACTATGTTGCCCTTTAATGAAGTAAAATGAGGATAAAATGCCGCGCGTTTTGTTGAAGCTTGTATGCAATCTGGATCGTTGATGTTGTCAAATCTATGGACGAGATTTATTCTCATTTCTCACGTTAAACCCTCTTCTCACCAGATCAACCCCCTATATATATATATATATATATATTTAGGGGTGTGTTAAAGTGACAAGTACCCCTTTAGATGGGAGAAGATGATGGATCTAAACCCTTTATTTCTAAATTGGATGGTAAGGATCAAATTTAAAACTAAAATTTAGATTTGATTACATGGGTATTTTAGTCATTTTTGGATAGATATTAGATTTGACTTATCTAATATTAGGGGACCACATCTCATATTTATCTTTCTTCATAATACTTTTATGAGTTGGTCTGCTGAGAGACGGTCTCACCATTTTTTTATTGTGAGACGGACCTTGATACACCATTTCAATAAGTTAAATACATCATTTCATTTTTAAAAATTACATTATTTGCAACAAAGAAATACATTATTTGCAATAAAGAAACACATCATTTCATTAAATTCGTCTCACAATAAAAATGGTGAGATATCATTTGCAATAAAGAAACACATCATTTCTTTAAATTCGTCTCACAATAAAAATGATGAGACTGTCTCTGTAGGGAAATAATAATTTGTACTTCACTCAAAGAAAAATAGAATACAATACATGTATTTATACTAGGCAAAGTAAATCTATTCTAGTAAATTTATAAATATATAAAGATATATACATATCTAATATACAAGATATGAGATATTTCCCTAATATATCTCAAGACCCCCCCGCAAGCGAAGACGTAGGAAGTCGAAGCTTGGAGCAGAAGTACTCAAAGAGCTTTCGGGATAAGCTTTTGGTGAAGATGTCCGCAACTTGATCTTCCGAAGGAATGAATTTTGTGCAAAGTTGATTAGAGCTGACCAATTCTCGGACAAAGTGATAATCAATATCAATATGCTTTGCACGTTTATGAGAAACCGGATTTTGAGTGAGGAACAAGGCACTTGAGTTGTCCGAATAAATGCATGGAAGCGAGGGAAGTCGAATATGCAGATCACGCAGAAGATTGACGACCCAACGAACCTCGGATGCCGTATTTGCAATGGCGCGATACTTCGATTCACAGCTAGATCGGGACACTGTAGGTTGTTTCTTGGCACTCCAGCAAATAACATTTGGACCGAGAAATAGAGAATAACCATAGGTGGAACGGTGGGTGTCCGGGCAGCGAGCCCAATCAGCGTCTGAATAGCCGACGAGATCGAGAGAGCCGCGGGAGAAAGTAAGCCCATAATGTACTGTCCCCTTCACATAGCGTAGCATGCGTTTCAATCCCTGAAAATGTTCGATCGTAGGAGCCTGCTGATATTGACTCATAGTGTTGACAGAATAGGCCAAATCCGGTCGAGTGATAGTGAGATACTGAAGTGCACCAAGAATAGAGCGGTATAGAGTAGGATTTTCATATGGCGGACCATCATTTTCAAAGGTAGCGCCCGGAGGAAGTGGTGTAGAGACGGGCTTGGCGAGAAGCATATCAGCACGTTTTAGAATGTCCATTGCATATTTGGTCTGAGTAAGCTTGAGCTGATCATTCCGATACGTAGCCTCGAGACCCAAGAAATAACTTAATCGGCCGAGATCCTTTGTAGAGAATTCAGTGTTAAGTTGAGACATAAGAGTCGAAATAGTAGAAGCATCATTCCCTGTAAGAATAATATCATCAACATAGACCAAGAGGTAGATCAAGATGTGCCGTTTCTGAAGAACAAACAAAGAAGTGTCGGCGTTGCTGCAGAGAAAACCCAAAGACAGAAGAAACTGTCGAAACCGTTGGTACCAAGCTAAGGGAGCTTGATGATAAGTTCATTATTTCACTCACTTATCTATATTATTTTTATATTATTTTATGTAGTTTTATTAAGTTTATATATATATTTTATGCATGATGTCAATATTAGGTGGTTTTAGGTGTGTTTTGATGTTTATGCAAGTTTTTAGGCCTAAACTCATGAGAAAACCGTTCCGAAAGCAGTGACGTGTAAGAGTAGCAGTGAAGAGTTTTTCCACAAGAGGAATTCGGGCTATTGGTGCATGGCAATGGATGATGCTTTGAGTTAGCTCTCCAACGCAACTGGAATCGGGTCAATCGGAGTTCGGGAGAGGAAGTTTTGGCCAAAACCGTGAGACCGCGCAGAAGGGGCGAGAAGCTGCGTCGACAGACGCCAATCAGCATCTATCGACGACAATTTGAAGGCCACGTCGATCGACGGGGATGCCTCGTCGATCGACGCGGACCTCCTGGCGCGGGAAATTGGCTGAATTCGAGATTTTTCATATCTTTAGCGCTAGATTTGATTTGATACACCTCCACCTCTATATATAACTTTGTAAATTCGATTTTTCAGAAGCCCCACTCATTCCCAATCATGTTTCATTCTAGATTTCAGATTTTGAGAGATTCCAATAAGTTTTTATAGTTTTATGTTTGAAGACAAGTTCCTGCGGGAAGATTTTCGGATTCCAGTTTTTATGCAATTCAGGTTGTATTTTTCTATGATGAATATTACCATGAATATGTGTAACTAAATCCTTTCTCAGATTCTAGGGTTTCGAATTATCAATGTATACATGTTTTGATTGATTGAATTATTTTCCCTTTCCCTTCGTAGTTTGTGAAATCTGTGCTTATTAATAATCTTGATTTGCTGGCCACATCTTAGGATTATCTAGTTGATTACTTGAGACGTAACTGTGAAAGTTTTCAATCGAAAGAGATTTTCACAATATAATCTGATTTCTTGTCGTAACTGAAGGAGATTAATTGTAGGAATAAATCTGTAGATCTTTGGAGTTAGTTAATTTATCTTGAGACCGAGCGGAGATAGGTAATTAATTAATCTACTTTATGAATTGTCCAACAAAGAAGTTCGTAATACTTTTCTGATGTTTCACTACGAAGATGAATTAAAATTGGGAATTAATCAATTCATTCATACATGTCATACTTGATAGGTAGATATCCCTGGAATCTGTGCTTCTCTTATTTGAATTCAAAAGCCTTTTAATTTCCTGTTTAATTTTCATTAGCAAGTATTGCAATTTTCAAAACAACCAAAACTTTTTAATTGTTTTTCCTAACCAGTATTTTAAGAACGTCTGATTTAGTATTTAGGATTTTTTCGTTGCTTCATTCCCCTGGATCGATAACCTTAGGGTTTACAAATTTATTTGCCACTATTTCTATAATTAATCTGTAGAAATTACAGTGATCAAATTGGCGCCGTTTCCGGGGAATGAACAGAATTAATCTTACTATTAAATCTGTGATTGAAATACTTATTTAGGCTGTAATTTTCGTATTTTCTGAAAAAAATTTCTCATTTTTCGTATTCCACGTCGATCGACGCTATTCTTCGTCGATCGACTAAGTTGTTTTCCTTTCTTCGATCGACGCCTTGCCTCGTCGATCGACGCTTTGTTATTTTTCAGAATTTCAGTTGTTTATTTCAGTTCATTTCGTTTTTATTTTTAGTCTTACTCCACTACCTCCTCTGCTGTACAGGTAGTGCATGAGCACAAGAGCTAGAGGAAAGGACCCACTGTATTACTATCTGGACATTGAAGCCACCTGCAGAAAGATCCGAAGGAATAAGCGTGCTCAGGAAAGCTCGAATAATCACACAATGGAAGATAACGTACCACCGCCTCCACCAGTGCTAACTGCAGAGGAGCAGGCTGTGCTTCTCCAAGAAGTCCAAGCTATGAGGGCGCAAATCCAACAGTACCATCTAGAAAGAGACCTCGAGAGGAACAATCCGAATGGAAGGGATCTTCGCCATAACCCACTGTTTGAGGACAAGCCCGACGATGAAGAGGACGAGAATCAGGACCCTCCAGAGGAATCTGACAATGAGGAAGAAGAGGAAGCCATGCAGAACCGGTATAAACCTCGGTTCAGGGAGACAGACTTCAGGATTGGCATCAATGCCAATAATTTTGAGCTAAAGACCGGATTGGTGCAGATGGTGCAACAAAATCAATTCGGAGGAAGGGCTACTGAGGACCCTTATGCACATCTGGATAAGTTCCTGATGCTCTGCAACACTGTCAAGATTGGAGGAGTCAGCAAGAGTGCCATCCGAATGCGTCTGTTCGCATTCTCTCTGAGGGATAAGGCACAATCATGGTTCACCGCACTGGACAAAGGAAGCATAGGCACGTGGACCGAATTGAGAAATGAGTTTCTAGGAAACTTTTTCCCTCCGAATGTTATCAGGCAAAAATGGAAAGAAATCATCAGGTTCGCTCAAAGGCCTGAAGAGAGCTTCAGTGAGACGTGGGAGAGATTCAAAGAGCTGTTGAGAGCCTGTCCCGGACATGGTTTTTCGCCAGGAGAACAAGCTGAAGCATTCTATGAAGGGCTCAATGATAAGACAGCCAAATTGGTGGACACCACACTAGGAGACACGATCATGACGAAGAGCGCAAAGAAAGCCATGGAGTTCTTCCAAAAGATGGCCAACAACACTCAACGGTGGTCCTCAAGCCGAACTCGGCCTGTGATGGTGGTCGAGAAGGAGAAAGTGGTGGAAAAAGTTGCCGAGCAACCCGATTTGGCAGCCGAGCTGAAAAAGCTCAGAGAAGATTTCGCTGCACTGAAGCAGGAAAAAACAGTTGTTGCAGTAGAGCCAGTGCAAGCTCCGTCTGAGGGGGAATGTTCCGCTGTAAATTTCATTCAAAGGGGCGGTTATCAAGACAACTACCGTGGAGGATATCAGCAGCACAACCAGCCCTACACTTTCAATCACGCGAGGAACCATCCTGGATTTTCCTACACAAACCCCTAAGCAGCTGAGCAACCACCACCTGGGTTTGCAGTGCAAGATGGAGAAGTGGTGGAGAAGAAGAAGCCAAATCTCGAGGAGATTTTGGCCAAGTTCATGGAAGGCTCTACTGATGCTGTAGCCAAGCTAAAGCAAGAGATAGCTGGAGTAAAGACCAAGGTGGACCGAGTCGAGAAACACGTACATATCATAGAGACTCAGGTCATTCAGATTACCAAAGCCCTCGAAGCCCAGCATAAACCCGGGCAATCGCCTAGCAACACTCAGATGAACCCCAAGAACCAGAATCAGAGGAACCAAGTGAATGCCATCACTCTAAGAGGGGGAAAATCCTATGAAGGGCCAAAGCAAGCAGGGACAGACACCCGAGATGAAGGAGAAGCCAAGAAAGAAAAAGAAGCTATCGCTGACGCAGCCCCGTCGATCGACGGAGGATTGCCGTCGATCGACGCCAATCCAAAGGCCACGTCGATCGATGAGACCTCACATCGATCGACGTCCACTCCTGTTGAGCTACCTATGTATAAGCCTCCCCTGCCGTTCCCGCAGCATTTTGCTAAAGCAAAGATGAACGAGAGGTATGCACGCTTCTTGGAGAACATGAAGAAGGTGCAAATCAACATTCCGTTGGTAGAAGCATTGCGTGAGATGCCCGGGTACATCAAGTTTCTGAAGGAAATGGTCTCTCAGAAAAGACCCTTCATGGAGCACGAGAGGGTCAACTTGTTCGAGGAATGCCGCGCGATTATCCAAAAGAAGATGCCACTGAAGAGAGAGGACCCGGGATCCTTCACGATCCCCTGCGTCATTGGAGGAGAGACCTTTGGGAAGGTCCTTTGCGATTCCGGCGCATCCATAAACTTAATTCCGCTGTCAATCTTCAAGCGGTTGAAGATCGGAAGCAACAAGCCCACAACAATCTCACTTTAGATGGCCGATCAATCAGTCACTTACCCGAAAGGCATCGTGGAAGACATGTTGGTGAAGGTAAAAGATTTTATTATTCCAACCAACTTTGTGGTGCTTGATATGGAGGAGGATCGAAACATTCCTCTGATCCTAGGAAAACCATTCCTGAAGACCGGAGGGGCATTGATTGACATTCGAGATGGCAAACTGACGTTCCGAGTTAATGATGAGTCGGTCACCTTCCCCATATACAAAGCAGTGCAGAAGCGTAATGAAGGGAGCTACCAGGAAGAGTGCCACATGATCAAATGTTCAAATCCGGTGATTTCCTCTCCCTTTTCTCTTCTTAAAATTGATCCGGATTTTCTCAAGAACCGCTTACTACACTCTTTGTTTTTGTCTGCAGATTTGGATAAGACGGACGATGAGTTCGCGAATCGGGTGATACAGCTGGATGTATCCGAGGGGATAACACATGAAAAAGAGAACAAACAGAAGCAGTTGCCAAGCCGACGCAGCCAAAAAAAAAAGAGAAAAAGTGGAAACACCTCCACGTCGATCGACGCACTACGGAAGACAGAGATGGAGTTTTCATCGACAGAAGCAGCGCGACGTAGAAAAGGGATTGCGGCAGTTTCACCCATGTCAACCGACGCAAATCGGGGAAAACTGCAATCTAACTCTGATCCGCTGGTTCTGAAACTCAAGATGTTTCCAGCACACCTTAGGTATGGGAAGTTGGAAAAATTACTTCGAGTTCTACGGAAGTACAAGTCCGCCATTGGGGGGACATTGAAAGGCACCAAGAAATGGGGGATGCAAGTTATCAAGAACAAAGAAGGAAAGGAGGTCGCGAAAGGACCTGCCTGGACCCGACCTCCCTGATGGTGATTGAAGACTCTGGGGGATAAAAAAGTTGATGTCTGAGATCAACTACCAGGTATCGTTCCCTCTCTAGTCTGATTTTCAAACTTATTCCACTCTTCGAGTTGGAAATAAGTTTGGGGGGATGTGGACAAGAGATGGAACGCCCTATCTTTTATTTATTATGCTTTCTGTCTTTAATTTTTCGTACCTTTCTATTTTATGCTATTTTGTGGGGAAAAATTTTGAGTTTTGAGATAACCTGAATGAGATTGTGAGATTAGAATTAATTGAAGGTTGAGTATTGAATTGATTGAGATTGCGGTTAGATGCCTATGAATGTAGAATACCGCATGATATGACTGATTTGACACTTATACTTGCATGCTTATTGAGCTGATTTGAAATTGACTGTGGAAGAAAATTTTTGAATCCTTGTGTGAGAAATTGAGCCTTTCTTTCGTTTGATGTGAGATTCACATGTGTGTTTTTATTTCTCTAGGACTTGCCTATTTTCTGTGTTGAGACTGCATAGTGTGCACAAGTTAAGAAAATGATCTTAGGCCATCTTTGTTAGCCCCATTTCCCTAAACACTGTCCCTTCACATTAAATTTTTCCCTAGTTAGCCATTTTGAGCCTGTACAATTTTTCTTTCTTTGTCTATGAGATTAAGAAAAGTATTGTCTCACTCATGTCTTGAGTTGTGGTATGTATGGGGTTGATTGGTGAATTGGTGATAAGATATGATAAATTAGTGGTGAAAAGATGTGTGAAAAAGAAGCTCAAAGAAATAATTAGAATTCTCATAAGCCCTCTGAAAAGAAAAGAATACAAAATTATCGAAAAAAAAAGCATAAGAGATTCGAAATGAGCTAGAAAAAAAAGGGTTGTGTATTTGTTGATATATTTGAGGAGATGAGGTAGATGATGAATAGAAGGTGGTTTGGATTGATTAAGGAAGTACAACTTGATTGATTTTAGTCACTTGGCCATATTTCCCTACCTTTCACAAAAAGCCTACATTACAACCTAATGAAAGTCCTTTTTGATTCTAGACTTGTGTGCACATTCTAGCAGTGGAGATGTTAGAAAATTTGCAAGCCTATGGTAGAAATTTCTTCATACATGTTTTTGAGTGCTTTCATTTTTACCTTAAACACTTGAGAGTTGAGCGATACACTTCCTGTGAGTTCTTCCACGGTTGATGAATTTTCTGTCTCTTTCAAATTGCTTGTGGGTAGTGGATTCTTGGTTCTTGACTGTGATGAATCTTGTGAGGTATTGCACTTTAACCACTTGTGAGGACAATCAAACGTTCAAGTTTGGGGGATTTGATAAGTTCATTATTTCACTCACTTATCTATATTATTTTTATATTATTTTATGTAGTTTTATTAAGTTTATATATATATTTTATGCATGATGTCAATATTAGGTGGTTTTAGGTGTGTTTTGATGTTTATGCAGGTTTTTAGGCCTAAACTCATGAGAAAACCGTTCTGAAAGCAGTGACATGTAAGAGTAGCAGTGAAGAGTTTTTCCACAAGAGGAATTCGGGCTATTGGTGCATGGAAATGGATGATGCTTTGAGTTAGCTCTCCAACGCAACTGGAATCGGGTCAATCGGAGTTCGGGAGAGGAAGTTTTGGCCAAAACCGTGAGACCGCGCAGAAGGGGCGAGAAGCTGCGTCGACAGACGCCAATCAGCATCTATCGACGGCGATTTGAAGGCCACGTCGATCGACGGGGATGCCTCGTCGATCGACGCGGACCTCCTGGCGCGGGAAATTGGCTGAATTCGAGATTTTTCATATCTTTAGCCCTAGATTTGATTTGATACACCTCCACCTCTATATATAACTTTGTAAATTCGATTTTTCAGAAGCCCCACTCATTCCCAATCATGTTTCATTCTAGATTTCAGATTTTGAGAGATTCCAATAAGTTTTTAGAGTTTTATGTTTGAAGACAATTTCCTGCGGGAAGATTTTCGGATTCCAGTTTTTATGCAATTCAGGTTGTATTTTTCTATGATGAATATTAACATGAATATGTGTAACTAAATCCTTTCTCAGATTCTAGGGTTTCGAATTATCAATGTATACATGTTTTGATTGATTGAATTATTTTCCCTTTCCCTTCGTAGTTTGTGAAATCTGTGCTTATTCATAATCTTGATTTGCTGGCCACATCTTAGGATTATCTAGTTGATTACTTGAGACGTAACTGTGATAGTTTTCAATCGAAAGAGATTTTCACAATATAATCTGATTTCTTGTCGTAACTGAAGGAGATTAATTGTAGGAATAAATCTGTAGATCTTTGGAGTTAGTTAATATATCTTGAGACCGAGCGGAGATAGGTAATTAATTAATCTACTTTACGAATTGTCTAACAAAGAAGTTCGTAATACTTTTCTGATGTTTCACTACGAAGAGGAATTAAAATTGGGAATTAATCAATTCATTCATACATGTTATACTTGATAGGTAGATATCCCTGGAATCTGTGCTTCTCTTATTTGAATTCAAAAGCCTTTTAATTTCCTGTTTAATTTTCATTAGCAAGTATTGCAATTTTCAAAACAACCAAAACTTTTTAATTGTTTTTCCTAACCAGTATTTTAAGAACGTTTGATTTAGTATTTAGGATTTTTTCGTTGCTTCATTCGCCTGGATCGATAAACATAGGGTTTACAAATTTATTTGCCACTATTTCTATAATTAATCTGTAGAAATTACAGTGATCACTTGACGAAGTCCGTAAATCGCCTTTTGGATTCGGCATACATGCGTGGGTTGCTGCGGATCAAGAAAGCCTGGGGGTTGTTCCATGAAGACCGGAGTGGACAAGATCCCGTTTAGAAAGGCATTTTTGACATCCAGCTGATGCAGAGGCCAGGAGTGCATAACAGCTAGAGCAAGAACAATCCGAACAGTGGAAGCTTTCACCACAGGGCTGAAAGTGTGAGTGAAATCATCTCCAGGAACTTGGCTAAACCCTTGAGCGACAAGGCATGCCTTGTATCGCTCGACTGTGCCATCAACACGTAGTTTAGTGCGATAGACCCACTTCGAACCAACAACATTTGTATTCAACGGTCGGGGCACCAACATCCAAGTCTGATTCGCACGAAGTGCCTTAAGTTCTTCGAGCATGGCCTCCGTCCATTGAGGATCTTTGAGAGCAGTCTTAATACCACGAGGTTCCGGCAATGCTGTAGAAACAGAATAAATAGAAACCAAATTTAAATCAATCGGATACTGTGGTTTGAAGATACCTGCTTTGGCGCGCGTCTGCATGGGATGGCGATTCTCCGGAGGGACAGGCACAGGGTTAGGAGCAACATGCTGGATAGGTGAAGGAGGAGGGATGACAGGTTGGTGTGAGCCTTCGATAGGGGGCGTGGGTTCGGCAGGAATGATGGGATGATTGTCGTCGGTGAGACATAGGGTACACCGCGATCCTTTGTGAAGGTTAGGGTTAGGGTTTTGGAAGGTGGTAGGTGGTTCGGACGACGCAGGAAGGACACAAACATTGTCGAACATCGACGTGAGGTCGAGCAGAGACAAGGGCGAAGGAGAGGAAGCATTAGAGAAAGGGAAGTAAGACTCATCGAACCTAGCGTGCCGAGTGATATAGACACGAGAAGAAGTTGGGTCGAGACAGCGGAAGCCTTTGTGATTTGGGCTATAGCCGATAAAGACACAAGGCAGAGAGCGGGGCTGGAGTTTATGTTTAGTATAGTCACGGAGACATGGAAATACATGACAACCAAAGGTTCGGAAGGAAGCTAACGACGGTGGGCGACGAAAGAGTAACTCATAAGGTGACTGATTTTGGAGAGTTGGACTGGGAAGGCGATTTATAGTGTGAATGGCTGTGCTGAAGGCGTCTACCCATAGGTTTAGGGGGGCGGACGAGTGAAATAAAAGAGAAAGACCCATTTCAGTTATATGCCTATGTTTTCTTTCTGCCCGACCATTTTGAGAGGGAGTATAAGGACATGAGATGAGGTGATGGATGCCGTGTTTTGCGAAAAAGGATTTGAGCCTAAGATTTGTAAATTCAGTACCACCATCAGATTGAAATTTCTTGAGTTTGCATGAAAACTGATTTTCAACAAACGCATGAAAGTTTAGAAAGATGTCATAAAAATCCGATTTGGCACGTAGAGGATAAAACCAGGAAAATCGAGAGTAATCATCAATGAAAATTGCATAATAACGGAAACCAGAAGTTGAGGTAATAGGGGAAGGACCCCAAAGATCACAATGTACGAGTTCGAGAACATGTGAGGCTCGACTCTCAGAAAAAGAGAACGGTAAATGTGTATTTTTTGCTAGCTGACAAGAAGTGCATAAGCGGAACTTAGAATCTAAAGAAGAAAAGGAAACAGAACCAAGCTTGCGGAGAGACTGTAGAACGGAGGAAGACGGATGGCCAAGACGATTGTGCCAAGTTTCAAGAGATGCAGAAGGCGGGCTTGATTGAGCAATTGCCGTGAGGGCAAGAGTCGGATCTTGGAGAACGTACAAGCCATGCCTACGCACGCCAGTAGCAAGTGTCTGGTCGGTGCTCCGAGTCCGAATGTGAAACTGCGCATTAGTAAACAATACATCAACGGGATAATCGTGAGTAAGTTTACTAACAGATAAAAGATTATTTGTGATGGCAGGAACAACAAGGACACGATTTAAATATACGGAATCTGATATAGGAAAGGAACCCGTGTGGGTGATATTAAGACATGCACCGTTACCAATAGCGACACGGTCGGAACCTGAATAAGGAACCACATTATCAAGAGATGCGGGATCGGCAGATATGTGAGCCGAGGCGCCCGTGTCGAGGTACCAGTCTGAGGTCGAGGCAGGCGAGACAGAACATTGAGCCAAAAAGGCTTCTGCTAGTTGCGCTGTAGGGGCCGGCCGGGAAGAGCGAACAAACGAACGATCAAACCGTTTTGGACAATCGAAAGGGTCATGATCAAGCTGCCGGCAAAAATAACACCAGGGCTGCTTTTTCTTCTTGGATCCATTGTTGGAACGCCCTCGACCATGGGAAGAATTATTCTTACCGCCTGAAGGACGAGGCGATTGGGCAGCATGAAAGGCGGCGGGTTGCGTGTTCGGCGATGCATCCGAGCCTCGAACGAAAAGCTCATGGCTGAGTGCTCGAGCCAGAAGCGTGTCGAAGTCAGGAAGCTGCTCCTGCGCCATTTGCGCAGCCGTGAAGGTGGAGAAAGTTGAAGTCAAGCCACGAAGAAACCAATGTGACTTGTCCGTCGGGTCGATGGATCGGCCGATTGCAGAAAGCTGATCACATAGACCTTTGAATCGGCGGCCGTATTCGGCCACAGAGAGATCGCCTTGCTTAATAGATAATAGATCGTCCTTCAAACTTAACTCCCGAGCCTTGGAGGAATGGCTGTAGGACCGAGATAAGGCTGTCCAAACTTCGCGGGATGTCGCACATCCGATGATTACCGCCATAGACTCTTCGGTTAAGGTAGAGACCATAAATAACTTGATCAATTGATCACGGGAATACCATTTAGAGTATTCAGGATTGACGGAGATGTCGCCGGAGGGCGACGTGATCGTGCGGGTGGGCGCGGGTAGGGATCCATCAATGTAAGGGAGAAAATTTTGGGTGATTAATAAGGGTTCAATCTGTGCATGCCAGATAAGATAGTTTGAGGAAGTAAGTTTGATATTCACCATGTGAATAATCGTGGATAAAGGTAGAGTTGGTAACTCCGAAGGGTCGACTGGCGCAGCCATGAGAATAAGGGAGGCGTCGATCGAGAATAAGGGTGGAGGAAAAAATTAGGGTTTAGGCCAAGGTTTGGCTGATACCATGTAGGGAAATAATAATTTGTATTTCACTCAAAGAAAAATAGAATACAATACATGTATTTATACTAGGCAAAGTAAATCTATTCTAGTAAATCTATAAATATATAAAGATATATACATATCTAATATACAAGATATGAGATATTTCCCTAATATATCTCAAGAGTCTCATATGAGAATTTACCTACTTTAATTGTTTTCTCTTTATTCTCTCTCCTCTTAGATTTTTGTAAAATTTTAAATAATCATAATTCATTCAATTTAAATTATTTTTTTATTTATCAAATATCAAATTATTGATAATTTAATTATATTTAAAATGAAATCCCTATTGGATATGCTTTGAATAAGATATCATAGTAAAAATAAAAATTAGTGAATTTATTCATAAATCATGTATTAATGCAATGATAATGTAACAAAATATAAATGATAATACAACAACTAAAACTAAATAATGCAACATAAAATAATGGCTATGTAAAACTGTAACATTAATAAGTTGAATTGAACAATACAACATAATATAAAAAATAATGCAATAATTAAAACTAAATAATGCAACAAAATATAAAGGATGAACAAAGATGCATCTCAATATGAATTGAATAATGCAACAAAATATAGAGGATTATGCGATAACTAAAACAAAATAATGCAACATAATATAAAGTTTAGACAATAACATAAGTAAAACTGAAACATTAATAAGTTAAACTGAATAGTGCAACAAAATATAAAGGATAATGCAATAACTAAAACTAATAATGCAACATTATATAAAGTATAATGTGATGACATATGTAAAGTGACATTAATAAGTTGAAATGAAAAATGCAACTTAATATAAAAGATAATGCAATAACCAAAATTAAATAATGCAAAATATAAAGAATGTCGTATGTAAAACTGAAACATTAATGCAACATAAGTATAAAGGATAATGTAATAACTAGAACTAAATAATGCAACAAAATATGATAGATAATGCAATAACGTTTGTAAAGCTGAAAAATTACAAAGTTTTATTTTTTTACTATGATTTTTTATGCTTAACATATGCAATATGAATTTCGTTTGAAACATTATTAAATTATCTTTAATAAGATATATGATACACAAAAAAATAATTTGAATTAAATAAGTTATGATTATTTAAATTTTTAAGAAGTTTAAAGGAGATAAAATATTAAAAAAAATACAAACGTTAGTTGGAGAAGAGAGAGATTACAAAATTCTTTGTAACCACTATATTTTATTTACCTAAATACCCTTATTATAGTTTATAATAAAAAATAAAAATCAAATATAAAATTTAAAATCATATCTCAACCATTAGATTTGACAAATCAAAGGTACATATTTATTCTCTTATCTAAAAAGGACTTGTGATAGGATTATCACTCTCTCTCTCTCTCTAAATATATATATATATATATATATATAGAGAGAGAGAGAGTTGTAATCATATGTGAACCACCACCAAGATGAGAGATAAGAACTAAATCTGAGTTTTTAATTTTTAAAATCTAATGGATCAGATTTTATCTTTATTTTGAATTATTATTTTCTTTTTTTATTTTAAATCTTGATAAAGGACATTATAGTAAATTAAAATTGTCAATATTTATATTTCCTTAATTGATTCCTTAATTATAGATCATGATATATTTACCAAATCAATTTTCTTGCCCTACGCAACATATTTTTTCTCTTTCTCTATGACTTCTTTATCTCTTTTTTTCTCAATCGCTGCCTGGTCCATGTTCATCCCCTTCTTCACGTGCATCGCCGATGACCACCGCATCCGCAATTACTACATCATATGTTGGGCGCAGACTTCCATTCTAGCAATCCGTTTCTAAAATTGGTGGGTTGTCGAAGGTGGAAATTGATAGATTTTTGGAGAAGGATGAGTTGTGAAGAAGCGGTGGTGTACTGCGGCGACGGAGAGGTGTGCGTTGTTTGTCAAGGTGATTTATGTCAAGATCGATTGGTGGGGATTCTTAAATTGTGCACAACGTTTTCATGTCGACTGCGTTGCAGATTGGCTACTGGCGAGGAACGTCTGCCCCCTTAATCCCTACGCTTTCATTCTTTCTTATTATCTATGAAATTATAGTTGATTTTACTACGGATTCCTTATTGTTTTGTAAGTTTTTTTTGCTGATACGAATTGATAGAATGTATTTTAAGTTGCATATATCAAGCCTGTAAATTTGCATATATTGAGCCTGTAAATTTGCATATATCAACCTGTAAATTTGCAGTATTGGTACATCGAGTGTATAATTTCATTAAAAAATATGCTGTTATTCCGCCTGTAAACATGCATAAATAGAGCATATTTATTGCAATATTTTATGAGTACTGCTTGTATTTGTCGCATGATATTTCTATTTTTTCATTGTCTTTAGTAAAGTTGCTACTGTCACGAAATATGCAATAATTACGCCTGTAATACTGCACATGATTTTCATAATAATAGCAATGATAGTAATTTGCTATTAAAAAATGTAAATTTGCTTTTTTTGTGTAGTTGTATGGATCCGTGCATTAGACATTTAATTACTGCAAATGATTATATCATTTATTGCAACTAAATTGTATAAAAAATGCAATTTTTGATTGATAATCAAGTTGAATTTTATTTATGATCTTCTAAAATTGCTTAATGTTTGAAATCCCAAAGAACATAAAAATTAATTTGAAATACTATAATTCAGAGAACCAATCCCATTAAATTAGGAAACAAATATAATTTAATTTTGAAATGTAGTATTTTAGAATTCAAATTCCACAAAATTAGGGGCTGAAAATCGTGCATATATAATTTTGATTTTTAAAAAATTACGTAATGCAACTTCTTCCTCTTAATATTGCAACTTTTATCTCTTAATACAGCAGCGAATTCGATAAAATTATGCAGTAAAACTGTTCCAAAATTTTAGCAAATAAAATCATGGGTAAGATATGAGGAAGTTAAAAGGTGCATCACATTTACTAAAAAACCCTTTTCTGCAACTTTTTTCTTCTATTATTGCAGCGAATTTTCGCAGCTCAAAAATGCACCTGGAGCGTCAATCTTTTTAATCAATGGACAAGATCAAGTCTTATTTCACATCTAAGAAGTGGTTTCCACCATAGTGCACCCCTATATATATATATATATATATATATATATGTGTGTGTGTGTGTGTGTGTGTATAAATAATAGTTAAATTACATAATTAAAAAAGATAAAAAAATAAATAAAAATTGGGGGTACAAGTGTACCCCTAATAATACATGTGCAGCCACCCTTGATGCCACATGTTGAATGAATTGTAATCACTACAAGAATACTGTGTATTCGCGACGGATTAGCAACCACGCGCAAGGCGTGTCGTGAATTCGTGACGGTTTCCGAAATCATCAATTTGCGACGGGTTAGCGACCACATTTCCCGTCGCAATGTTTTGCGACCAGATTTTTAGTCGCTAATCCCCGTTGCAATATTATTACTCCATCCGTTCCGCAGGAGTAGTCCCATTTTCCATTTTTGTTTGTCCCATAAAATAGTCTCATTTTCCTAAAATGAATAACTTTTTCACACTCACCAATAAAATATTAATTCCACTACATTCACAACCCTTAATGTGCCGAAAAGAAATGGGACTACACTAATAGGACGAAGGGAGTATTATTATTTTTGAAATACTTTAATTATTGCGACAGGTTGTTTCTCGCAAACCCGTTGCTATGTTTCGCGAATTTAGGTTTGTATTTCGCGGAAAATTTCATTTGCCGACAAATCATATTTCACCCAAATCGATTTCCCCCAAATCTCCAAGGACTCTGGCAATCAGCGCGCACCTCCGACCATCGCCGACACCTCCGACGGTATGCTCCTTTCCCTTTATCTCTCATTCTCATGTCGTCTCTCATCAATCTCCACCGCCGATTTCAGCAGTTGTTCACCATCTGCCGCTGCTTGTAGATGTCATCATTCCGCTATTGCCACGGCTCAGGTAATATGTTTCTCTCTACTTATTTTGAAGTCACATTGCCACACATTCACATATATCTGCTTGTGTCTCTTTCCTTCAGCCTTTTCTCAAATTAGCTTATGCTAATTCAAGAGTTTGCTGAGCTTCTTGTGAATAAATTAATATCACTACCTTTTTGGGTGGGGCTTCGTTAATTTAGTATTATAAGTTGATTGATTTATTCATTTGAGGTTTTGATCTCGCTATTCTCTTACCTATTTCTTAGTTCTACACCAGTGTTTGAGACATTAAACACAAAATTTGAAGTCTTCAAATTAAGATCTGAGTTGAATACTACTATATTTGCATGTGAGGATTGAAAAAAAATGATCAAAGCATGCATGAGACAGATAGAAATGAAGCAGAGATTGAATGCAATTTGAAAACAATAAAAGATATGATAAGAAGAAATGAGAAATAGAAAAAGAGAGGGGCTTGATAATTTCTGAAATGTGTACAACTTTTTGGGTTCAGCCCAAAGAATTGGCTAGTGCAGTCCGAGCAATGGATGTGCTCAATTCAATGGTGTTTGGGCACATCTCTTTCTCTTATCGTTTGGACGCCCATATTTTCGACATCACCTTAATGCATTGATCTTATGAGTTGTATGAAAACTACGGGGTATGATTATGCTGGGGAAAAAGGGTTCGATTATTACTTCTCTTGAATTAATACTATTATTATGACTTTTGTTAGAGTTTCTTTATTCTATGAGTAGATTAAAGTAAGGTTTTTCTCATTCAGTTTCTTGGTATATTGAATCAGACTCGCGACCGATTAGCGACAAAAACCGATCACAAATAACTTCCAATATGTTGCGACTGTTTTGTGACGGGTTAAAAATCAGTTTCTAGTTAGCGACGACATGTTGGTCGCAATTCCCGTCGCAAACCATTTGCGGCGGGTAAAGCTCTCAGTCGCAAAACTCTTAGCGACATTGCTTTTCGCGACGGGCAATCCGTTGCAAATCTGTTGCAAATTAAAATTTGCGATGGATTCCTGTATTGTTTGCGATCGGATTTTCCATCGCGAATGGCCAGAATTTTTGTAGTGAATTCTTATTTATTTATTTTTTAATAATTTTTTTTCCACGTTAGATTTTGAAAAAAACAAGAATTAAATCTCCTATAACACGTGTTGTATAACGCGATAATCAACTCAATTTTAACATTATTACTGATTTAGGATATATTTCCCTAATAAAATTTAAAGTTTGAGATGTAGTTAGAGGAACAAAATTCCCTAAATCTCAATAATTTGGAATATATTTTCCCCAACTTTAAAATTAATGTAATCCTATTAAAAAATGATATTATAAAAATAATTTAATGAGGTAAAATTTAATTATGGCATGCAAGAAACTTAAGCGGGTGATTTTTTATTCATTGGAACCAAATAACTATTGAAAGTAATTCATACAACCATTATTAATGTCATTTAAACAATTAAAAATTATCAATTTGGCGTGATAAAGATAATTAATGTTAACTTAAATGAGAAAAATATTTTAAATACCCAAATTAATTAAATACATTATGAAAATACCCAAAACATTAAACACATTCAAAAAATATTCATTTTTGACATTTGAGATTGATTTTTTTGTTTTGATGATGAAATCATCACCAAATTTTTTAATAATTTATAAGTTTTAATATAAAAATATACATATTAATATATATATATATATATATATATTTCAGAGGATCTAATTTATATATAATTAATATTATATATATTAATTAGTGGGGGATGTGCTGGGTCGGTTGGAGGGGGGGGGGGAAATTGAAGGAGGAAGTGGGTCGGTGGCTCAACCGGCGACCACCGATTCACTTTGAATTTTTTTTTGGATTTTATTTTAATTGTGGTCGGTGTCGAGCCATGACACAGACGCGACACCGACCTTCTCTCTCCTCAATAAAAATAATTTAATCATAAAACTTCGATCAACTTCATTTAAAAAAAACATTGTAACTGCTTTTTAAAAAAGTTTCAGAATAGTGCAGTGGATATTTTTTGAATGTATATAATGTTATGGGTATTTTCATAATATATATAGTGAAAATGAGTATTAATAAATTTCATTCTAACTTAATATCATATATTAGCATCCATTAAATGAAAATGTTGAGGTTCCATAAAAAGATGCCCACATAACAGTCAAAGGAATCAATAAATATCTACGTGGACTCGAAGAAGTGATATACTCCCTCTGTCCCATACTATTTAGTCTCCAATTGAAATACACACAAACTAATATTATAAAATTTTATTAATAAAATAATGCATTAAAAATAAAGTAGCGGAGTGTAAATGGATAAAATTACCTAAATGGTAGGGAATTGATAAATAAAGGAAACCCCCAATAAATTTTGGTGGGAAATAAATTCATACAAATCTGATTTTCCCACAAATTTACAAACACATTTACACATCTATAAATACACTTCAGATTACAAAGAGCAACATCAAATTCAAATCCACAAAACTAGATAGAAAATGGGGGCAAAAAACGATGTTTCAGATGCTTTGAAGGAGGAAATAATGCAGTTCCTCCTTGGTAACTGCATGAATGGTCAACCAAGAAGAGGAAATGTTGGTCCCAGATCAGAGTACGTATAATGTGCAGCAGAAGTATTAAATCAGATAAATAGACTCTAACTTATGCAGTTCAATTTATTATCAACACATTTTTTGCTTAGCAGTTTTACAAACACAGTTTAGGTTAGCCAGCAGACTATATTAACAGTTATACAAGTATGGCAGTTGACAGTTTATACACTTCAACACTTACAGGATAAATGTTGAAGGTTTCAAGAGATAATTGAAAACTGTAAAATGCGTAAGTAAATAAAACTGTAAACGACACAGGATATTTATAGTGGTTCGGAGCCTTAAGTCCTACGTGCACTCTTCGGATAACTGATCCGGTAATTCACTAAGTTATGAAGTTGCGATCCTCACGATCTATAGCCAGTTGCTGTAGAAACCTCCGTCCACAGCACAATGGATCACTCATCCAGGCAGTTGAACTTCACTCTTTCTTTAGTCCGTCGAAGGCTCTGCGTCTTCTCTGTGGACCGGCTCGAAGTTGGACTGAGGACAAACCTCCCTTTTCCTTCTTTGGTAGGTTGGATGGTTGTGTTCTTCCCAGAACGTGCACAGTTTGACAGTCGCCCGTAATAACCTACTTTTCCTTTGCAAGTGCAGGCTGCTGTGTTCTTACTTGAACAGTAAGAACACCCAAGATGTAGATTAAGTCTGCTGACTTAATCCTCGTGTACTCGAGGTCACACGGTGAATCTCTAAAGATTCTATAAGCAATGAATGCTTCGTGTTCAATAAATGAGCCACGGTGTTAGAGCCTTCTCTCTTGAGAGCGTTTAATGCTTGAGCTTTAACTTCTGTAGAGAGGCAAGTCTGAGTGTGTCGGAGATTCAAATATGCGATGGTATTTAGAGGAGCAAAGGTTTTTCTGTCTTTGTATTTTCTGCTATTTATAGGTGTGAACCCAGAAAATAGCCGATAGAGACATTGAGAAGGATGTCCAATCATAGTCCATCCTTCTCTAAAAAAGTAGCTTCCCCATCTGCTTTTTCTGCTGCATCGACCTGCTTTTCAGAGCAGTTTGTACTTGTTGAGTCAGACGTTCAATCAACATTGTACACTAGTCGCAACTGTGTATTGTCTGTCTTTTCTTATTGACTTCCTCAAGGTTCTTCTGTAACTGTTCGACACTTTGCTATGTACGCACTTCTAGACGTGAAACTGTCTTGATCTGAAACTGTGAGCGCCTCTCAACAGTTTCTCTGCGTCTTCTATATCCACAGTTTTCTTTGAGCATCCAGGCTTTGACAGGAAAATTGTCTATGTAGTTTTTGTGACCTTGCTCTGCTCTGCTTGTCTTCGTCTTGTATATTAAACAGTTATCTCGTCTGAATGGCGTCTTATTCAAAACTATTCCATAGTTTTGATGATGTCCTTCTTCCTAGACTATTACAACTCGATCATCCTATACAAGGATTACATGAGGTAATAACTCTAAGGTCTAGACTTTGGTATTTTGTTTTGACACGTCAAATTAAGGTGGGATTACTACAGTAATACCTAACAATTTCCCCCTTTTTGATGTTGTCAAAACCATACCTCTAAGTCTATCTAAGTCGACGTGAAGATGCAATTGATCTGAGTTTTACAAGGTTTGTCTATCTAAAACAACTCAGAACTATGCTTCTTCTACACTCGACCTACTATAAATGATCTTACCCCTTAATGGGATAATAATTCTTGTTTAAAAATAATCAGTTTAGAGAGATAAGAGAAGAAGGGTTGCTGATCACACTGGAAAATGTGAATTCAACCAATCAAGAATCAAGGTAAGAGACAATGAGTAGTTGTCTTCAAACCAACAGTTTCTCACTTTTCACTAGATATGATCGATTACAAGTACATGGAAAGCTTTAAAATTGCGGTAATAAAAGACATTAAAAAAGATACAAACAAAATAAACATTCATGACCTTTGCTTACTTGTCTTGATTCTTGTCCTTCTCCCTATCTTGATTCGAGGAATCTGCATCTTTTGGCTTCGAGGATGTTGCGGCAGATATGGAAAGCAAGTCAACTTGCGCCTTGAGAATTGCGTTAACTTCTGAGAAGTATTTCATGTCTTGCTCTCTGGCTACTATTTGATGGGTTTTGTATACCGAAAGCATTTATTATAATGAGTATACAACGGTTTATTTCTCCTATCTGTCAAACAATCTTACATGTATGTAACAATGGTATCCTAAAATCTCACTGATAGGGACGATCGGCGTTTAGTAGATCGCGGAAGACAGTATGATCACTTGACCTAGTGAGACATAAACCTGATCACAGCCGAGACAGCGTATGAGGATACGTCTGTCCGGATGGTTGCGACATTGTCGGAATAAGTAGTCTGTCTTGGTTACTTGACATGCTGGTACGCAAGGGTGGCGTATTGATGGACCAAAGTGAGATGTATTCGACTGTCTGACATCAACGAATACAAGATCTCGTTATTGATTGAGTCCAAACCCTAACGAAGGTTCGGGGATTTGCACGGGTTGACTGTTGCTTTTACTTGCCATGGTGGAGAGCTTGAGTAACGTGCTCGTATATCCGCATCTTGGGTAACAGCAGTTCATGTAGTACCGCCTGAGACTGGGTTTAGGTAACCATATCCGAGTAATAGGATGGGGACATTCCCTGAGGAGCTCAATGACATTCATCGTGCCAAAGTCCTGCAGGCTGATTAAGTTCAGACACGAGTGATAAGGATTGAGTGGTACTACTAAGGAATAATAAGATATTAATTAATTGTAGATAGAGCTTGTCCGAAGCTCCAATTAATTAATGAATGTTCGGTAACCTTAAATATGGGGATTCTTAATTAATGTAACTCGTTCTCATAACGTGGTAATAAAGGGGTAGGTCAGTATTAATTCTGTGGTGAAAAAGAATTAATATTAATTAATTAATTGTGTCCTGGGTTGTGGACATGAGAATTAATTAATTTATAAGCCCACTTTATTATTTGCATTAGGTCCCAGGACTGGCCCAATTAAATATGCTGAATTGAGCCCAATAGCCCACTAGGGTTAAAACCCTAGGTCTATAAATAGATAACACTCTCTCTCAAAACCCTAGCCACTTCATAACATTCAAATCAGTTGAAACCCTAGGTTGAGTGAGAGAGTGGGCGACGGCTTTGTGCAGAGGGAGGAGAATTTCTATTCTGGCCTTGCACAACTACAGATCTGTGGAGTCCTCACCGGTAGCAGATCTGAACAACATTGGATACAACCCTGAAGATCTGATCTGGAGAACAAGATTTTCTTTCTTTCTCTTTCTGTGATTTTCGATTTTGTCTAGAAATTAGATTTCTAATTTTTGTTTCCGCAGATTTAATCGAATCGCGTGGTTGAATTAAAGTTGGATATTCAAACGCAAAAGATCGGATCAGACTATACGGATTTATGGTAATCTCTCAATCCAGGAATCGAATTAAATTCATAGGAGCATGCTAGGTTTTTGTAAATTTTTTATTGTATGCAATATCCATAAATCGATCCGGTTCACATGGGTTTTTTGTGATTCGGTTCAATGAAAATCCCTACACTATTAGTACTTCCAGCTTCCTTGTAATGTCATCATCTCACTTCCTGTGCTCTTTTTCCTGCTTTCTGTATTCCTCATCTCGCCTTCTTTGTTCCTCCTCTCTCTTTCTCTATTCCTCCTCTCTCTTTCTCTATTCCTCCTCTCTCGCTCTCTCTGTTCCTCCTTTCGCTTACTATCTATTAGAGCCAACTGCAGCTTCAGCGACTCATCCCTTCTCTCTTCCCCCTTTTTGACAATATCAAACACAAGAGCCATATGTTGCTCCATTCGATGATCTATCTCTTGTCTTAGAGCATTATAGGGTAGAAGGTTTGTAGCGACAGGGACAGAATTTGGAGACAGGATTCCTTCAACTATAGCCAACGCTCTAGAGTCATCATGAGTTTGACTCTGAGAGGTAGCAGTGGAAATCTCAGGTGGAGGTGGAGCTTGACTCGTTGTTGCTTCTTCCTTCTTATGTTTAGCTGCGGTTGCTGCTGCTGCTTCATGTCTAGCCTGTTAGCAGCGACCTCTGCTTCTTTCCAAAAATGCTTCTGCAGTTGCAACTTCTTCCTCTTGTTTCTTCAGCTCAGCAGTTTCTACCTCTAGTCTCTTGAGTTCAGCAGCTTCTTCCTCTTGTCGCTTGAGCTCAGCAACTTCTGCCTCTAGTCTCTTCAGCTCAGCAACTTCTTCCTCTTTTCGATTGAGCTCAGCAGCTTCTGCTTCTTGCTTTCTCTTTAGTTCTGCTGCTGCTTCTGCTTCTTGCTTTCTCTTAAGTTATGCAGCAATTTCGGCTTCTTGCTTACGTTTCATTTCAACAGCTTCTTCTTCTTGCTGCCGCTTAAGCTCAGCTGCTGCTTCTTCTTCTTCGATTTCAAGTTGAGATAGACGTCTTTTGAACATTTGTTCATGTTGTTTTCAACATTACATTTCATTTGTTCATTTCAAATTCTCACTTAGGAGCTTTCCAGCAATCTCCTTGGCAATCGTTTCGTCGGTGGTGATTGAGAGGAAATTCCTCCAATTCAGAATTTTCTCCTTCACGACTTATGATATTAGGAGCTGTCGATCAATGGTGCTGGAGTTTTCAACTATCTAAAATATTTCATCCTGAGGGGTCTCCTCAGTGACGACAAGCTGTTCGGGATTATCAGAAGTGCTGGTATCCATAGTTTGGTTTCTCCCTTTCGGCATGAACTAAAGATGGAGTGTGGTTGATTTGAGAGGTTCTTGGGTTGAGGTCTTTTGATGTCTTGACTGAGTGACAGGCAGGGAGTTGAGTAATCGAGACGACGACAGGATGGGTTTAAGGATTTTTGGTGATCGATCTTTGGCAAAAAATTTATAGGCTGAGATTTAAACCGCTTTTGTTTTGAACGACTGCGATCGATACTGATGTTGGCATCTGTTCAAGTCATCTAACACGCTGTGTAGCAACGTAAGGAAGGATTGACGTGGCTCCGAGTAATACGCCGTCATGCTGCTCCGCATTTAATGCGACGTGTCACCGAGATCTTTGCAGTAATAAAAAATGCGCGCCTTATCTTTAGTAGTTTTCTCTCTCCTTAATCTTCGCCAGGGTTGCTTGAGATAATCCAAAGGATATCTCTTAGATGAAAAACTGAGCTGCTACTTCTTTGGCCAGGTAGATATTGTTTCTCCCTTTGATATATAGCATAGTGATCTTTACAGTTTTCCTGCATAATTTCAGTCAGTTCTCGAAGTTTGTTCCTGGACTACAATGACATCTGGACATCGGAATGATTATGATTTCAATCTCTTGATGGACTCGGAGATCCTAGCCGTCTAACCTATTGGCTATCTTTAATAGCGATTGACATGAAGAGGTGGTTGAGTATTAAATCGCCACTTCATACCTTTTGCCACTAATCTAATAGGTCATTTCCTCCTGTTGTGATGATGTGGCAATGTCCTTTAGACGGCTCATGTCTCCCTATAAGTGTTCCTTTGACGAGGTGAATCAGTAACTCCTTTCTTTCTCCACTTTCCAGTGTAATACTCCTTAAAAATGGCTGATCCCTTGAACATTGTAGAAGAGATGGCTAGAGTCACAATCCTTCGGAACAAAGTCTTTAATAGTATAAGGCTCTATGCTGAGTACTGGGGGCTAGCAGATGTAACTACGAGACTATGAACCTCTTGGAGACTAATGGCCTGGACCGCTTCCTATCTGTACAGCCTGTTGCTTTTCAGTAGGATCTTCTTAAGGTAAACAGTTATAATTCGACCATTTTTGAGGATGAGATCTCCTTCAACATCAACGGAGTGGAGTTCACCTTGTCCGCAAACTTCTTGTCTCAAGAATTTCAACTGCCTCACCAAGGAGTGCCCGTTTTGCATTATTGAATAGACGAAACGACTCCTGAGTGGTCGTCATGGTGGGAGTGGAAGGGTAACGACAACGACTTCAGTCTAACAGCTCCCTGTGGATTCCTTAAGCCTCGACACCTGGTGTCCTTTGACATCATCAACCAGCTGGTGCTCTGCAATCCTCTGACGCGGACAAACTTTTTGCCACCTGTCTGGAGAGCAATGATGGCATTCGAGGATCAGGCTAAGGTTAACTGGGCCGCCTTCATCTTCAACCGTCTGAAGAAGGCTATGCAAGATCCGCTGAATGAGCCCATTCCCTATGGCATGCAGCTGAGCTGGCTTCTAGAGAGGCGGATCCCTTTCTTGACTGAGGGTACATTAGGTTTGCGGTTGAGGCCAGCTGACTATTACCCTGTACGACTTCATTGATTGCCTCCCTGCAGCTTTCACTGCCATCACCTCGAGCTCCTGGATGTCGCTAAAAGGCTGTCTAAAATTAACTAAACTGATGTAGTTTTTTTTTGCTCAACTTATTAATATGACTGTGTATCCATTCTGTTATTAATGAACAGTTCATATTTTGCATGCTTTATCTTCCAAACTTTATGCGTATCTGCGTTCGCTGAACATTCTTTTTTCTCAAATTCTTTTGGTCACAGTCATACGCTGGTGTCTTTTGAGCTGTTGAACACATCTATCGTCTTGATTGGCTCGCGTTAGCTGTCAAGCAATTATGTTCACTTTTCAGATTCTGAATCTGAATTCTGGAGCGGTGTGCCCTAACTTGGAACGTCATATCTCTCACTTAATTCGATTAATATCTTTTTGAATCAACATGCGATTTCTTCTCCATAAATACCTCCATTCTTTGCGTAGAATAGTCATTCTAAAACAACATCTTCCATATCTTCGAGAGATAATATATAATTTCCTTCATATTTTCAAGAATATCATCAAGGCAAGAGCTTCTTTCAGAATCAATAGGTATGACTGCTGCGTGGGATATATCCATTGAGAGAAACAAAATCTTGATTCCGTATAGTCTGGAGGCTCAATACTTGGCAAGCCCTGTGACATTCAACTCGGTAATGCGAAATCTCTAGGAGACGAGCCTTAAGCGATTTGTGACCAGGGCTCCATATAGATTCTTGGATGACACGCTGAAGGTACTTGCCAGTAACTGCCACATTTCTGAAGACAATGAGATTATCAATAACATCAATGGTCAACAGATCTGCTGGTCAGTTGAGTCCTTCTCAACTAGATTCAAACTTCCTCACTATGGTGTTCCCCTCATAGATTATCTCAAGGAAGTTACATCGCCCGAATGGTCTTCCTGGCATCAATGGAGGAACTCGATTGTCAGTTTTCATCCGATTGCCTCATCTAGGTGGTTGATGCCTCGATATCGGATTACGTTTGATATTATTAATCATATGATTGTTGGTAATCCTATGGAGAATCATGAGTTCTCTACACTTGTCTGGAAGGCGATGATGGCCTTTGTTGATGAAGGAAAATTTGACTGGGCTTCCTTCGTTTTTGACAAGGTTCGATATACCTTCGAGAGCGTGCCTTACACCCCAATTCCATATGGGATGCAGTTGAGTTGGCTTCTCGAGCAAGAGGTCCCATCTCTCCTTACTGGCTGGCCTGGGTTGAAGGATGCTGACTATTATCCTCCAATGTGTCGTCTTCATCCTTAAAATGGCTGTTGAGATATTAAAGTCATGTGCTGTAATTTTATTCTGCTTTCTTTCAGTTGTAACGTATTTCGTCTTCTTTTGAATGAGATCTAAATTGCAATTTTAGTCTCAATGTTAACAAGTGTACCACTGAACTGAGCTGATCTTTAATAACATTGTCATGACTTTATGTTCCGCTCAGCTGTCGACTAAATGTATGGATTACTTGATTCCTTGTATCCATCTTTAGTGAATCAGAGAGCTCTTATTTCCTCTGTGTCTTCGACAAAACTACAAATATTTAACAAACTGTAATTCACTTAACCATCATCTCAAATAAGTACAATTAACAGTTGTTGCACAGATTACTTATCGTCTCCTTTTCTTGAGACTTCATCAAACTCTAGAAGACCTAGTTTGATGCATAGCTCTTTAAAACGAGCCTCATGTAGCATTTTGGTAAAGATGTCCACTAACCGGTCTTCAGTTCTAATATATTCCACCGAGACATCCTCCCTTTCCACGTGGTCTTGGATGAAATGATGACGAATATCAATGTGTTTCATCCTGGAGTGTAGAACTGGATTCTTCGAGATTGAAACTACACTGTTACTATCATAATAGATAGGAATGCATCGTGTATCTATTCCATAATCCCTAAGCTGCTGCTTTATCCAAAGCACTTGAGCACAACAACTGGTTGTTGCTATATACTCTGCCTCTGTGGTTGATGTAGCCACGAAATGTTGTTTCTTGCTGAACCAACTGATCAGTTTATGTCCTAAAAACTGACAGGTTCCACTTGTGCTCTTTCTGTCGATTATGCAGCCTCCAAAATCTGAATCACAGAATTCATTCAACATGATTCCATCAGTTTTGGGACACCAGATACCTAGAAACTCTGTACTCTTGAGGTATCTTATAACACTCTTTGCTGCATCCATGTGTGACTTCTTAGGATTCGCTTGAAACCTTGCACATACATGAAGGGATTCGTGAACTGAATCACGAAGTCCGTTTGCCAAGGATCG
>JAPKLW010000495.1:42234-71345 GCA_026898455.1 Plectranthus barbatus
GTTAATTCAGACAGGAGATGAACATACAACAATTATGATTCCCAGTAAATTAACCAATAAACCTTGTACATAATATACCAATCATAATGCTTTCAGTATATAAATCCATCAATACACCCATGACATATGATATATCAGGTCGACTGGCAGTTAGATACAGTAGAGACCCAATTATTCCTCTATAAGCTGTCGGGTTGATAGGTTCTCCTTTATCGAGAGTGATATGAGAACTGGTGCTCATAGGAATCCTTAGTGATTTTGTCTTCTCAGGACAAAATTTGTTGATCAGGTCTTGAGTATACTTCTTCTGACTTATGAAAATACCTTCTTCAAACTGATCAACTTGCAAACCAAGAAAGTATGTCATCTTGCCCATCATGCTCATCTGAAACTTGTTCTGCATCAGCTGGGCAAACTTCTCACATAACTTGGTATTTTTGTTTCCGAAGATGATGTCGTCTACATAGATCTGAACAAGTAGGATGTCCTCTCCGTCCTTTATCTTGAATAGTGTTCGATCTATGTTGCCCTTTTCAAATCCACTTTTGAGTAGAATCTGCGAGAGAGTTTCATACCATGCTCTAGGTGCTTGCTTTAATCCATATAAAGCTTTCCTTAGCTTGTAGACTTGATTTCCTTGCTCGAAACCTGGGGTTGTTCGATGTTGACTTCTTCCTTTAACTCGCCATTGAGGAAGGCACTCTTCACATCAATCTGAAGAACTGTGAAGTTGTGATAGGCTGCATATGCTAGGAATAGTCGAATTGCTTCTAGTCTGGCCACTGGTGCAAACGTCTCATTGAAGTCTATTATTCCTTCACATTGTGCGTAACCTTTTGCAACCAGTCTTGCCGTATTTTGAACAATGGTACCGGTCTCATCTCTCTTATTCTTGAAGACCCACTTGGTACCAATCACAGACTGATGTGTAGGTCGATCGACCAAATACCACACATTGTTGTGAGCGAACTAATTTAATTCTTCTTGCGTTGCATTTATCCAGTCTGTTGATTGAAGAGCTTATGTGATCTTCACTGGTTCGATCTGAGATAAGAAGCAAGACATCAACATTGTCCCTTGTCTGGTTTGAACATGATTCCTAATATCATCAAGGATGGCATCCTTGGGATGATCTCTTAGCCAACTCGGCTTATTCATAGGTATGGCTTCAGCACGAACAGCTGAATCTTCCAAAACTGTAGTATGTTCCTCTTGAGATGGTTCAGTACCAGATTCTGAAATGATTACTTCTTTTTCTTCAGAAGCTCCTTCATCTCCTTGTTTTGGAACTGCGTCCTGGTCCGCTTCTGGATTCTGAATAGCAGCTGGCTCGTCAGTGGAGTTTGCTTCCTTGGTATCCTCAAGGTTGACTTCCTTGGTGTCAGCTTGCTCTGCTTCGAAGACCGCATTCTGTGCTTCAGGGGGTTTCTTTTCACCTGAATCTTCTACGATTGTGGTCCTTAAGGCCTCAACGATGACATTTGTATCATCGGCCCTCTCGACTATTTGGAAATCAACCGAGGAACCGGAGTCTTAGAGCTATCATTCATAGATCTAGTCGGAGGAACTGTCTGATTATGATCAATATCATTTTTGTGTTCCTAACTAACATCTTTGATCTCATGATTCCCTAGACTCAGTTCTTGGAGTGTCCTGCGCACTGAAGTAGCTTCATAAAAAACAACATGACATGTTATTTCCACAAGCTGGGTTGTCTTATTGAATACCCTCTATCCCTTATATGAAGGGCGTCCATATCCAAGGAACACACCTTTATCAGCCTTAGGGCTGAATGTACTCAACTTAAACTTCCCATTATTGTGAATATAACATGGAGAACCGAAAGCACGAAGATGAGCTATAGAAGGCTTACGACCATTGTAGATCTCGTAGGGAGTCTTGTGCAGCCGCGTGTTGAATGCACTTCTGTTTTGTGTGTAGCAGGCTGTCATCAAGGCTTCTCCCCAGAATCCCTTTCCAATGTCAGTTTCAGCCATCATGGTTCTCACTGCTTCTTTGAGAGTTCTGTTCCTTCGCTCAGCGAGGCCATTTTGTTGAGGAGTTCTTGGTGCAGACTTCTCATGTCCAATTCCTATCTCAACGCAGAAGTCCATTAGAGGTCCATTGCAAAATTCTGTTCCATTGTCTGATCTTATCCTCTTAACTTTCAATCCTTTGTCATTCTGAAGACGATTGATCAGTTCTGGTAGAAGAATATTGACTTCATCCTTGGAGTTGAGCAGCACCACCCATGTATATCTAGAGTAGTCATCAACAACCATTAATGTATATCTTCGTTTTCCAATTGTGGGTGGGGTGACTAGACCAAAATAAAACCATGTGGAGCAGTTCCAAGATCCTCTCTGTGCTCGCTGTAATTGGCCTAATCTTGAAGGAGGCTTTTATCTATTTTCCGAACTGACAGGCTCTACATACTCCTTCTTTCTGGAACTTCTTCTGTGGTAATCCTACAACTTGATTATGCTTCGCCAAATGTCGGATTGAGTTGAAGTTCAAGTGGCATAATCTCGTGTGCCACAACCAGTTTGCTGCTTCTGAAGAGCTGAGTGCTATAAGGCATGTTCCTCTTTCTCCATTGGACCAATCTACATTGTATAGACCTCCTCTTCTGATTCCTCTGAGTATGATGTTGTGTGTCTCACTCAGTTGACTTATACTGAGAAGATTGTGCTTCAGATTTGTGACCAAAGATACGTTCTGAATGATGATTCAGTTGTGCTCTACGTATCCTTTTCCAATCACTTGACCCATGGCCTTGTTTCCGAAGCTGACTGTTACTCCTTCGTACCTTTCCAGGTTCTTGATCAATCCTTTTTCTCCTATCATATGAGCCGAGTATCCGCTGTCTAATATCCAGGTCTTTTCCTTCTTTAGCGGACTCGCACCCTGCAACATAGAAAATTCATTTAGGTCCCCGTATTCTTTCAGGTCCTGCAAGGTCAGTCATGTGGATCCAACCTTTTGGTATCCTCACTTGTTTCACTCTTACAGTTTGTGAAACTAAGTTACCCTTCTGTGTTTGAACAACTTTCCTTCTAAAAAGGTTTGTGCTGTGTGAAAGCATGTTATTTAAGGGTGTGGTGTGTGAACTCTTTTTGAAGCGACTGTTTAGGAAAGAGTCTCGAGAAACTGTTCTCGTGTGTGTAGCCTTCACTGTCTTTTGAGTATAGAACTGTCTAGACTCTGGCTTCGAATAGGTGTTCCTCCTATTCGGAATGTAAGTATGAGGAACAAGAGATCTATACTAACTTCTCGGATTAATTTCTGATTGTCAAACCGACTTCCTTGCAACGTTTGTATGTAGCTTAGTCCTTCTTTTTGGTAAAATTGGATTCCTTGTAAAGGGAACATTTCACTTGTCCAGTTTTGAGGGAAGGTCAGTTTTCCTCTCGACAGTTTGCTTATACAGTTTTCCAACTGTGTTAGAATTCTGTTGAGATGCCATTTTTGTGTCAAGTTTCTTTAAAGAATCACGTTCTTTTGACACATTTTCAAAATCTTTGAACAATTTGACGTGTTCTTTTCTTATGTAATCTGATTCCTCACTAAGTGACCTCGTTCTTTTGACTTCATTGGTCAAAACTAAAATTTCTAATTTCAGTAAGGCATTTTCACTAATTAGTGTATCCTTAATTTCATGGAAATTTTCAAATTCTTTAATAATTTTCACAAGTGAAATGTCTTCTGAGTTTGAGTGACATGTTTCAGAATTTATATCAAAGCATAAAGATACACTAGGTGAAGGCAGATTAGTTGTTACCAGAATTTCGTGGTTTGAAGCGCTTTCTTCTTCATCAGTAACACCTCCATCAATGGCTGCCATGAAAGCAAGAAATGCTTCCTCATCTTTCTCATCTTCAGACGTGTAGTAACCACCTTCATGGTCTGGTACGTCTGGTACTTCAGTTCTTGTAAGTGTCGCTTGGGCCACAGCTTTGGATGCTCTCCCCTTGAACATCTTCTTCAATTTATCTGTCTCCTCTTGAGAGACTTGAGGGCATTCATACTTCAGGTGGTTGGGAGAGTTGCACTCATAGTATGTGCGTGGCTCAAGTTTCTTTGAAGAATCATGTTCTTTTGACACATTTTCAAAATCTTTGAACAATTTGACGTGTTCTTTTCTTAAGTAATCTAATTCCTCACTAAGAAACCTAGTTCTTTCGACTTCATTGGTCAAAACTGGAATTTCTGATTTCAGTGAGGCATTTTCACTAATTAGTGTATCCTTAATTTCATGGATTTTTTCAAATTCTTTAATAATTTTTTCTAGTGAAATGTCTTTTGAGCTTGAGTGACATGTTTCAGAATTTATATCAAAGCATAAAGATACACCAGGTGAAGGTAGATTAGTTGTTACCAGGATTTCGTGGTTTGAAGCGCTTTCTTCTTCATCGGTAACATCTCCATCAACGGCTGCCATGAAAGTAAGAAATGCTTCCTCATCTTTCTCATATTCAGACGTGTAGTAACCATCGTCATGGTCTGGTACGTCTGGCACTTCAGTTCTTGTGAGTATCGCTTGGGCCACCGCTTTAGATGCTGTCCTCTCGAACATCTTCTTCAATCTGTCTCTCTCCTTCTGAGAGACATGAGGGCATTCATACTTCAGGTGGTCTGGAGAGTTGAACTCGTAGCATGTGTGTGGCTCAAGTTTTTTGAAAGAATCACGTTCTTTTGACGTATTTTCAAAATCTTTGAACAAATTAACGTGTTCTTTTCTTAAGTATTCTAATTCCTCACTAAGTGATTTCGTTCTTTCTACTTCATTGGTCAAAACTGAAATTTTTGATTTCAATGAGGCATTTTCACTAATTAGTGTATCCTTAGTTTCATGGAATTTTTCAAATTCTTTAATAATTTTCTCAAGTGAAATGTCTTCTGTGGTTGAGTGACATGTTTGAGAATTTATATCAAAGCATAAAGATACACTAGGTGAAGGCATATTAGTTGTTTCCAGGATTTCATGGTTTGAAGCGCTTTCTTCTTCAACGGTAACATCTCCATCAATAGCTGCCATGAAAGCAAGAATTGCTTCCTCATCTTTCTCATCTTCAGACGTGTAGTAACCATCATCATGGTCTAGTACGTTTGGTACTTTAGTTCTTGTGAGCGTCGCTTGGGCCACAGCTTTGGATGCTCTCCTCTCGAACATCTTCTTCAATCTGTCTCTCTCCTCCTGAGAGACTTGAGGGCATTCATACTTCAGGTGGTCTGGAGAGTTGCACTCGTAGCATGTGCGTGGCTCAAGTTTCTTTAAAGAATAATGTACTTTTGACACATTTTCAAAATATTTGAACAATTTGAGGTGTCCTTTTCTTAAGTAATCTAATTCCTGACTAGGTGACCTCGTTCTTTCGACTTCATTGGTCAAAACTTGAATTTTTGATTTCAGTGAGGCATTGTCACTAATTAGTGTATCCTTAATTTCATGGAATTTTTCAAATTCTATAATAATTTTCTCTAGTGAAATGTCTTCTGAGCTTGAGTGACATGTTTCAGAATTTATATCAAAGCATAAAGATACACTAGGTGAAGGCATATTAGTTGTTACCAGGATTTCGTGGTTTGAAGCGCTTTTTTCTTCATCGGTAACATCTCCATCAATGGCTGCCATGAAAGCAAGAAATGCTTCCTCATATTTCTCATCTTCAAACGTGTAGTAACCATCGTCATGGTCTGATACGTCTGGCACTTCAGTTCTTGTGAGCATCTTGGGCCACAGCTTTGGATGCTCTCCTCTCGAACATCTTCTTCAATCTATCTCTCTCCTCCTGAGAGACTTGAGGGCATTCATACTTCAGGTGGTCTGGAGAGTTGCACTCGTAGCATGTGCGTGGCTCTCTCTTGATGAACATTTGCTCACTGGACTGAGCTTCCTTATATTTTCCTTTTGCTTTTTCGAGAAGCATGGTTAGGTTCTTCAGCTGTTCCTCCACTTTGGCAACTGGCAGTTCAATTGCCTTCTTCTAAACTATATTGGAGGCGTCCTTCGTTGGTGATTGATAGGCAGTTTTCTCGAAGTAAATTGGCCTCTTTGTAAAATCTCTAATGGCTACTGCTGAGACTCGTTCTCCGCTGCCCATTGAGGTGGTAATCTCGTCATGCTTCAGCTGCCTTGTCGGCCTGAACCCCTGCAGAGTATAACAAACATGGTCAGTAGCTCCAGTATCCACTACCCAAGAATGGGTAGAAACCGATGCTAAACATGTTTCTGTTATAAATGCACATGACGTACCTTGTCTACCCGTGCCGAGCACTAGACAATCTACTTCACTTCGTTTGCGTTTGCATGGCCTGATGACATCTTCTGCTAAATCAGCTTCATCTAACCTTTTAAGCATTTCCTTTGCTTCAGCAACTGTCTTGTCAAAAGCTGACAAAGTTGGAGCAAATTCCAATGCCCTAAGATCAGATTCCTCTCGCATCAGGGCTAAGAGTAACTCAGGAAGAGTAAACTCGCGCCTGGTACCGAGGGACTTGATGAAATCATCATAAGAATCAGACAAAGAGTGCAGGACAATGTTTATTTCTGCCCGCTTACTGACTTGTCCACCTCTCTTTCTGTACTTTCTCACAATTCTCATCATACTGATAAAATGCAGAAGCAACGAACTCCCATCAGCCATCTTCTTGCAGACTAGGTCCTCTACAAGATTATAACTGACAGTTTGTCTCACCTTCCCATAAACTTTCTCAAGGTCCCTCCATATCTCAACAGCAGTTCCGAACTTCTTGTACTTGAGCTTTAATTCTCTAGACAGACTCTTCGTGATGAGTCTGCGGGCAAACTCATCAGAAGCTACCCATCTGTCATAGAACACTCGCTCATAACCAGTACAGTTCCAATACTTGGGAGTTAGAGGGTCCATGTAAAGTATATGGGCATGTTTTGCAGTGCAAAGTATTTTCATGAAGCATAACTTCCACTCAGGAAAATTCGGACCAATTAAAGGGTTTGATATTAAGAGGATGACAACGTGAGCAATAGACATGTCTGAAAACAATAAATTAAAATAGAAATTAAAACATAGTCGCAAGCTATTGAAACAATTAAATATTGAAACCTTATGATAAAGCAATATTAATGTTCCCTCCAATTTGCCTAAGTATTACTATTGCAAGCCACACATGTGGACGTTTACAACAAAACACTTAACTAGACTGCATCTTTCAATTCCAGTCCTTTAATTCCAATCCATGCCCGGGTTCCTTAGACAAATGGAATTAATAATTGGAGACTAACTTAAGACCATATTATCCTACTGAGCAGGGACATCACAAATGAGTTATACTCTGGACAATATCTAAGCTAGCTTACCACCAAAGCCAACCCTCCCATATAAGGATCTATTAGACCACACTCGATCCCTATAATAAGGCTGTCTCATTTAATTCAATCCCTAGAGAACTTATGAAAATTCAATACGCAAGCTACACATGTAGACGTTTACGCATGAACTCCCACTTCTCACATGAAATAAATGTTTGTTTTAAGAAATCCTATCTATTAGAACTTATGAATAATAAATTAAGTAAGCTACACATGTAGACGTTTACCTAATAAATTACCCACTTCCAATAAAGGATCGCTTTGTGGAGGTCTTACTAAATTATGAGCTTAGTAATTTTTAGTTCATAAGGTTCAATTGAACAAATTATTTTATGTAGCCATAATTATAACATTGCTAAAATTCTATCATGCATAGCATGAACCCCGAATTTACAGCTATAATTAATTACACAAAATAAATCACATAGCAAGCTTTAAAGCTGTAAATAAAAGCAGTAAACGTGCTCCTATTATCCACAACATGCTTATATGCTGCGCAATTAATATAAACACATATATCATGCGAAGACACAATAAAACAAATAAAAAATGTCCTCGTGGCCTCCATGATACAAAAATAATAATAATTCTAACTATTACACGTTGGAATTATTTTAACAGATCCTTGACTGGGCTCCCACTACTTGGACTGTGATTTGACTTTATTTTCTGAATCTGGGCCTCCAAGATTTGATTCATCAGAAAATTGGACAACTGGGCCAGTTAACCAAATCGCAGGCCTAGGCACACATTGCAAGCCCAATAGCCCGCGAGAACTCGGCCTGACGAGCCACCACCGGCGAACCACCGCCGCTGGCGACTCGCCGCCGCCGCGAGGGCTCCCGGCATCGTCCTGCAGCCATGCACGTACGTGCATGGTTGCAGCTTGCAATTCCGCCTCCTCCGGCCGTTGCCCGCTTTGCATGTCGCCACCCCGGCTTGCCCTGACTGTCGCCCGAACCGCTGTCATCTTTCTTCTCCACCGTCGGCCTCCGTGACTCGCCAGAATCATGTAGGGAAGGCCGTGCATGAGCCGCGCGCAGCACGCAAACCCTAGGGTTTGCGTGGCTGCTGCGTGCGTCGCCCAGCCCGCCGAGCTGCCCCAGCTCGTGTCCCCGTCACCCGAGCCATGCCGTCACCACCGCCCTGCCGACGCCGTCCGAAGGAGAGTGAGAGAGCACCGCCAGCGACAGTGCGCGGGGCTGCGCAGGTCCGCCGTGCGTGCGCGCACCTCGCGCCCGGGCCGCGCTCGCCGCCATCCCGGCCTCCTCACCCCCATCCTCACGTCGCTAGCCCAGGGTCGCTGTGCCTGCCTGGCCAGTTATGGCCGCGCGGCCTGCGCCCTGCGTGCGTGCGCGCGCGATGAAACCCTAGGGTTTCACAGCGCCGCCGCCGCTGCTGTGGCCTGCCGCGCGCCGTGCCGCCGTGCCTGCCTTCAGCTACCGCGGTTCATGGCATGCTGCCATTCCGGCGCAATCATGCATTGTCGCGCGGTCCTTCGTTTTTCGTGTTCTTCCTTCGTTCTTCGTGTTCTTCATTTTCTGTTTTACCGATTTAATTTTAAAAATTGAAAATTACACGGGGTTGCATCCTAATACAATTTGGAATTTAAATCTAACCATGGATTTATCTCGTGGGTGAAAAACGAATCCTTATAAAAGGGTGGATTAACCCGAAAACCACGAGGACGAAAAAAAAAATTAATATACAATCCAAAAACAATTCATAGCATTCAATCAATAATAATAATCATGGAAATCATAGGCAATATTATTTTTTCCGATAGAGCCAATTAATGAACCTGGCTCTGATACCAATTGAAGGGATTCGTGAACTGAATCACGAAGTCCGTTTGCCCGGATTAATTGGAATATCAAAAATAAATTTCTATGCCTATGATTATTCCTAGCATGCTCCTATTGATTATGCATAAAGGAGGTTTATGCGGAATACCTGGATTGCGAAACCCAGAAGAACGAGTGCGCGGAGATTCCTCTTGATCTCTTTTCCCACGCACAAAGATTAATTCCCTAACAGATAAAAGAAATTAAATCTGATGAAAATATAAAGATATTTTCGAAAACAGAAGAGGGAGAGAAGAAAGAAGATCCTCCTGATCTGATCTTCTGATCTATATCCCAACTCAATCTGAATATCTGGTGAAGATTCCCTTCAGATTCCTTGCCCGGTTGAGAAGCATAATTTCCTCCTCGTTTCTCAGATCTAGTCGATCATCACAGCTCCCAAATTCTGATTTGCTGTGTGCAACTTATGATCTTGTGGTGTATTGAGATCTGAGGAACTAAGGCCTATTTCTAGGGAAATACTGGACCTCTATTGAGCTTGAGTTCATGGGCCAGACCAGGGATCAGAATGCAAATAGCTAATAAGGTTTATCAATTAATTAATTCCCATATTCAACCCAGAATATAATTAATTAATCAATATTGATTCATTCCACTAGAGAATCAATACTGTCTTACCTATTTGCTACCACGTTTTGAGGTACGGTTTGCATGGGCTCGGTTTATCCCCATATTTAAGGTTACAGACATTCGTTAATTAATTTAAGCTCTGACAAGATTTTTAATTAATTAACATCTTATATTCCTGAGTCAATCCACTCAAACCTTTTCACTTATGCTTGAACCTAATCAGCCTGCAGGACTTTAGCATAATGAACCTTTTGAGCTGCTCAGGGAATGTCACCATCCTAAATTGGATGTGGTTACCTAGTTCCAGTACCAGACAACCATACACAAATTGTTATCACCCAAGATACAGATATACAGGCTCAACCAGAGCCCTTCACTGCAACTCAAAGTAATACACAATCTGCATATACTTCTGTACCTTCATATAGGCTTAGGATCTCATCAAGCCATAGAGATCCAGATTCTTTTAATGTCAGATAAAACAATCGATCTCGACTTAGGTCCTTATCAATGTGTGCCCCACACCAGCATACCAAGCCATCCAAGATAAGATTCTTATTACTGCGTATGCTGCAGCCTACACCGATAGTTTATCCTGGAACTGTCTCGGCTGTGATAACTATTTATATCTCGCTAGGTCAAATGATCCATACCATCTTTCATGATCTACTACACACTGTATGATCTTCCTATCGACGAGATAAGAGGATAATTGCTTTTGCGACACATGTTTGTTAATTCAGACAGGAGATGAACATACAACATTTATGATTCCCCGTATATTAACCAATCGACCTTGTACATAATATACCAATCGTAATGCTTTCAGTATATAAATCCATCAAAACCAGCATATAATCTCAAGTTCTTTTTCAGATACTTGAGAGCATATTTTACCGCAGTCCAGTGCCCCAGACCCGGGTTAGATTGATATCTTACCAGCATGCCAACTACACAATAGATATCATGTCTAGTATAGAGCGTATCATACATAAAGCTTCCTACTGCTGAAACATAAGGGACCTCAGCTATCTCCTCTATCTTGTCTAGCATTTGAGGACACATGTCCATTAGACAGAGGAACTCCTTGTCACATAGTTAGAAATTCTTTCTTGGAGTTTTGCATGCTAAACAGGGCAATAAGAGTGTTGATGTAGGAAGCTTGGTACAAATGCAACATTCTTCATACATGTTGTTGAGTGCTTTCATCAATACCTTTAACACTTGAGAGTTGAGCGATACACTTCCCGTGAGTTCTTCCACGATTGATGAATTTTCTGTCTCTTTCAAATTGCTTGTGTGTAGTGGATTTTTGATTCTTGACTGTGATGGATCTTGTGAGGCATTGCACTTTAATCGCATGATCTTTTGATTTCTTTCTTGCCTATTGATTGAGGACAATCAAACATTTAAGTTTGCGGGGTTTGATAAGCACATTATTTTACTCGCTTATCTATATTATTTTCTACTATTTTATGTAGTTTTATTGAGTTTATATATATATTCTATGCATGAGTCTATATTAGGTGATATTATGCGCATCTTGGTGTTTTTGCAGGTTTTAGGCCTAAATTCACTTGAAAACCGTTCCGAAACAGTGACGTGTAAGAGTAGCAGTGAAGAGTTCTTCCACAAGGAGAATTCGGGCTATTGACACATGGCAATGGATGATGCTTTGAGTTAGCTCTCCAACGCAACTGGAATCGGGTCAATCGGAGTTCGGGAGAGAAAGTTATGGCCAAAACCGTGAGACCGTGCGAAGGGGGCGAGAGGCCACGTCGATCGACGCCAATCAGCGTCCATCGACACCGAAGAGGAAGCCACGTCGATCGATGCCAATCAGTAACGATCGACGCGAGCGAGTCTGCCAGAGCGGAAATCTGATGAAAATCGGATTTATTCATATCTTTAGCCTTAGATTTGATAGGATACACATCCACCCCTATAAATACCTAATTAAATTCATCTTTTTGAGGCATGCAATCATATTCTTCAGTTTTTAGAGTTTGGAGACTTGGGGAACACGAAACCCTTTTATTTTTCTTGTAAGTTCTTTATGTTTATGCAATTTAATATGTTTTCTTTTGGATTTCTATCTGCGATGAGTGGCTAGAAACCCTAGCGGGTTCTAGGGGTTGATATTATTATGGATGCATGTAAGGATTAATTAATTAGGTTCATGAATCTTGTGTTTATTTTTAATTCTAGATTAATTCAAGGACCGACAGGTGACGATTAATTTAGATGTCTAGCTATTAATAGAAGGACCGAGAGGTAAATATTGATAGTGGGATTAGGAATGCATGATACAATCTACACTATCCAAACAGATGTACTAGACTGTAGGAATTAAACTAATTTGTTTATCAGATTGAGTAATTTGGTGTACTTTGAGACCGAGCGGAGATAGTCACTAATTAGTAATCTAGGTTATATTTTCCAAACAAGGAAATATAGCATTGTTGCAGTATTCCACCTGTTAAATTAATTGATTCCTACATGTCATCCATAATAAGATTTCTTCCCTAGAATCTGTGTTCTTTTAAATTTGATTTCAAAACTACTTTAATTTTCTGCATTGTTCTCTTTATTTTCCAAATCAAAACCCTAATTTTATGTTCACTCAAACAATAGATTCTAGAACCATAATTAGTACATAGGATAATTTCCCCACACAATTCCCCTGGATCGATAACCTTAGGGTTTACAAATTTATTTGTCGTTGTTATTATAATTAATATGTTAGAAATAACAGTAATCACAACACAATCCAAGAAAGATTAAGTGCATATTTCCCACTGCAACAACCACCACTCTAACAACATTTACCAAGCTTATGGTAGTCTCGCCTCCATTAGTTGTCTTGTCTGCATAAATAACCATGCAGAGAAAACAAAGATGATCTGCGACACCTGTATCTACTATCAAAGAGATAGTAGAACATGCCGCAAGACATGTTTCAACAACTAAAACAGAAGATCTACCCGAGTTACCCTTCATAAAGAGGGGACAATAATATCTGTGATGCCCAGACAGGTTGCATTTGTAGCACTTTCCCTTTAGTTTCATAACACCAACAAAAGGTGACATACTACCGGAAAGTATTACTTATTTTCTCCCACTGCTCCCACTGTTCTTTTTCTTTTATCGCTTATTTTTCTACTATCATTACACAAAGAAGATGATGCTTTAAAAGAAACCAGAGCCAGTGATCTCTTACCCGTGAGATCCTCCACCGTAATCAAGCCAATAAGAAATTCAGCAACAAAGTACTATTTTTTACCCATGATTACTTTCAAGTTGAAGTAAGGGTTCAAGAGACCTCGAGTAGGTGTGTTTAGTACAAATATGTACTCTCCAGTAACCAGTACTATATCCAAATTTATTTCCAGTCCAAACAAATTGGACCATTAAGCTTGTTATGATAGAGAACAGTCATAAGCATATTAAACGACATGATGATCACTCAAATAAATTAAATGCAAACACGAAGCATTTAAATCGCATTAATTGAAACATAAAACATGGAAACCTTCAAAACCATTGTTAATGCAACCTCCAACAGCCCAACAAATATATATGCAAGCCATAGTGGGTGGACGTTTACACACATATCCATTTACCAGACAAACTATCTTTAATTCCAATATCACGCAACCTCTACTTTATGACGAATGAAATTAATAGTCGGACCATATAACAAGCCATGTGAATTAAAATAGGGACTCCGTTGGGGAGTTATACAGAAACTCATATCTAAGTGATGCCCACAATTTAAGCAAAAAGAAAATCTTTTCACAATTGATGACCTTACCGTTATGACCTTACATGGGTTGGAAATAATTTCTTAAGGTTATCTTGAATTAAATCTTTACCAATGAACCGTGAATGACACATTCTCAAGGGGGAGACTCCCAGGGTCCCGCGAGTGCCACATACTTCATTTAAAGATAAAATTCATTTTTATTAGAAGACTTATCCACTGAACCAGTGAATGTTGTATCCTCTAGGGGGAGACTCACAGGGTCCCGCAAATAACATCCACAATCACTTATAAGATTGGAGGCCTAAATAAAAAAAAATTCATTTAACTCACTTAGTCATTTTAAGTTGAAGGTTTTTTACAGCGTCTAATAAAGAATTAAATAAATCCTAGCATGCTCCTAACATGTAAAACATACAACATGCTTAGAAAATAAACACACATAATGCGAGAACATATAAAATGTTCTCGTGGCCCCGAGATGTGTACCTGCATATCCACAAATTCTTTTATATGAATATTGGATATACAACTCTTCAAATGGGCATTCAAATCCGGACCTCGAACAATTCAAATTTGAGCTTTTGAATTTACTGCAAATAGTTTTTTCCGAGAAACCATTGTATCCAAACAAAGCACAATCAACGACCAAAACTTAATGGGCATTGAAGACCAAAGTTTGGACTTTTATCTCCAACCAATGGCACCGGAGATTCACGCTTGAATCACCAGCAATTGATCGGAGAAAATGGCTAGTTGAGCAGTCTGGGCGAAAAACTAGTGCACATGGCACTTTTCTCGCCTCCGTCACCATCGATTCCAACAACCATCATGCCGATAACCTACTGGGTTTTAAAGCCCTAGGTTTGTAATTTAATTCCACGCCATCGGTACTAGAAATCCATAAGGGGATCGCCTCCAAATGAGCAAGGAAAAACGCCCACCTGCATTTTTCCACCCAAAAAATTAAAGTTTTCTTGCGACTGGGCCGACTTCATCGCCCATTGCACCGCCACGATTGATCATCAACCTCTAAAACCTACTGGACATCGAAGCCCTAAGTATGGAAAGTAAGATCATGTCATTGGAATGATGGATACGACCCAAAATAGCTACCAATCAACGCGCAAAATAAGGCCACACGCAGACAGAATTGCGAGATTCTTGCGTGCACCTGTTTTCACGCGGCTATCGCTGCTAATTCCACCATTCTCATTGCCAATCAGCCCTTGGGCTTTAAAGCCCATACATGATCCTCGCCTAGATCATGATCCTCGCCAGGATTGTTGTCGGCGACGCGAAAGAAGAAGGGCTACGCAAACAGTCGCGAGGAAAATCAGCGCAAGCGACTGACTTCTCGCCACCAAAGCTGCCGCCTCTGCCATCGATCTCGCCAACCGCCAACATCCTGGTGGTCTCCTACCATCGGGCTATCACTGCTAACCATCGTCATCACCAATGCCCGCCCCACCGCGTGGCGGTGACACTGCGACGATAGGCTGCTGCACAACCCCAAATCGTGCGTGCTTTGCGCGCGCATTTTGTAGCCGCTGTTGCACCGCTTGTCATCGCCGTCTGTGGCCGGTGGTGGTGCGGCGGCGATGTCTGCCGGCCCATTTCCAAGCCCCACTAGCCGGTCAACTCAATCGACCAGCTGATAGGCCATGGCTGAGCCACGAACATCCCCTGCACGACTCTGATTTGGTAGTTTTCCATCAATGTTTGTTCTTCGTATTATTTGATTCTTGGTCTCGTTTTTCACTACAAATTATATTAAAATTGATATAAAATTATAGGAAATAAAATTACATCATGTCATATACTAACCACAGATTTTCTTGTGAAAAATGATTAAAAAACGCAAAAAAACCATCGCGCAAAAACCAAAAACAAATCGGGAACCACGAGGAACAAAAAAATATGTATAAAAAATCATTGACGACATGCCTAAAAGATTTAAATAACATAAACCAACTGCACTTTCAGGCAGAACTAAGAAACATGAATAAAGCTCTCATACCAATTTATGGAACACGCCGGTGAAGACGGTTCGTCCCCATGATCGATGTTGGATACCAAACACAAACATACATGGTTTATAGATCTGGATATTTATTTAACTAGAGATCTTCTAGCCTGTGTCCCGCGAACCACGATCAGATGCCGGGTGGATAACAATCGTCCGATTTGTTAGATGCCATGTAAATCCAGATCTATAGTGTTTGAGAGAACTAAACCCCAGTCGCCGTTCAGCACATAAATTTATGGAATCATTAGGTTTTTCTCTCAACACAAATCCTATTTATAGGTATCATCTAGGGTTTCCAATTGGGCCAGACAAAGGATATCTAGAAGGTATAGGATTGGGCCTCCCATAAGTCCAAACACATATATTCAGCCCATAATATGATTTCAACTTATAACATTAATTCCACCTATCCCGATGTAAATCAGGGCTTTTATTTGTCTTAATTAATTCCCCGTATTTAAGACAACGAACATCCATTAATTAATTAAAAGTTGTGGTAGCATTAATTAATTAATATCTTAATTCCTTAAGTAGTACCCCGCTCAACATTATTATCATATCAAAATAAATTCCACCTCCAGGGTTTTATACGATAAAACTTATGAGCTCCTTAAGGGGATGTCATCAACTTGGACGTCTAAGACATGGTGCCCCAATGTGACTAAATAAACACATAAAAATTATGTTGTTACCCAAGATACAGAGCATATTGAATCATCCGTTTGATTCTCACCCATAGTAAGTTAAAGTAACAAACGATCATTTGCACATATCAAAATATCACATCTATGATTAAGATTTAATAAAGTCGCCGAGACCTTGGTTCTTCATAGAGTCAGAACAGAAGAACATGTCTCACCAGGAACCATTCAATGCGACACCAAGCACTAGTATAAACTAATGACCAAGACTAGTTATCTCAAGTTTATACTACAACCTAAAACGATAGTTTATCCAAAACTATCTCAGTTGTGAATACGTTTTATATCTTATGAGGAACCCAACAATGCGATCTTCAGTGGGACGACGCTCCCACCACACTGTCTACAATATAAGATAAGTGGATATACATGCAATCGTGAGATTGCAAAAATGTGATAATATTTATTTCAGTTAATTACATGAGATTAAGTACATTGCAAAGCTCACTTAAAAGTTTTCTTTACGGTATACTCCAACAGGCAGTTTGTGTGGGATTTCCTCAGGCTGGATTTAGATAACCATATCCATTTCATGATTGTGACATTCCTTGGGAAGCTCATAAGGTTTGTTATGCTAAGTCCTACAAGGTGAATCATTGATTCAAGCATAAGTGATAAGAGTTGAGTGTTACTACTCAGGAATAATAAGAGATTAATTAATTAAAACTAATTGTCATATGTTAAATTAATTAATGAATTTCTGAAACCTTAAATATGGGGACAAACCAAATCAATGCAACCCGTTTCTAATAACGTGGTAATAAAGGGGTAGGTCAGTATTAATTCTCTGGTGGCATGAATAAATGTTTATTAATTAATTATGTTCTCAGTTGAAAATGGAATTAATTAATAGAAGGCCCACTTTATTTTTTGCATTTGATCCCTAGTTTGTCCTAACAATGCTTAGAGCACATTAGGGTTTATTAAAAACCCTAATAGCCCAATCTCCAGATTTGTATAATTTGACCAGTTCTCTCACTTCCCACATAAGTTTACAGTCTCACAAAATTGAAACCCTAGAGAGAGTGAGAGAGTAGGTGGCTACTGCACTAAGAGGGAAAGGAGAAATTGAGTTCCTCCAGTGCAATTTCAATCCGGTAGCGTATCCTCACCAGATTTCCGGATCGAGCAAGGGAACTTATCAAAAGATCAGATCTGTAGGAACACCATCAACCATCTACCGCTGTTATTCAATCCGAAGGAGTTGAGTTATTCTTTGAATCTATGCTTTAAGTTAAATAGGAGCATGCATATGGCATTTACTGTTTGTCATTGCATTTATGTTGATATCCGTAAATCGAATCTGGAGTTAAGAAATACATGGTGATTCACATCGCCTATTGTAGACTCAGTTCATGCAGATGGGGGTGGCTGGGTGTGCAGAGATGTCATACAATCGTTGTGCTGGTTTTTCACTTGCAGGCGGCGACGGTGCTCTCTTCCTTACAGGCCCGTCGGCAATGGTAGCAAAATACAAGTGATGGTTGGGCACAGCAAGGGAGGGCATACCAGGTGGTCACCCGATGAAATTAGGTTTATCCTGTTTACAAACCCTAGAGTTTGTAATGATGCGGTAAACCCTAATTCAGAATGTCGGGCCTAAACCCAAAAGCCCATTTTCTACAAAATTATTATATTTCAAGTTTAACAGTAGGAGACTTTATTTGAAGATATGTATTATCCAAATTAATTCTTGTAATAGATAGATTTAATTTTTATTTCCTATGTAATTATATTTCTGGGCCGCGACACATTTTTTAATTTATAGGTTTCTTGTATGATGCGATTTATTGTTTGTGCACTAAGTAGTTAGTAGGAAGTATGCTACCGTATTATTATTTACTTGTCTTAAAGCATGTTTTCCATAATAGAAAGCATGTTACTGTTTTTTATGTACTGCATAAACATGTTTTGTGTGATTTATTTTATATTTAAAATTATGTCTCTAAGTTCCAAGATCATTTTTTTTATGGAATTTAATTTATGGCAACATAAAATAATCTATGCACAAGATAACCTTTTGAATTAAAAATACAATGCAATATTTTTTAATCCTAAAAGACCTCCACAAATGCGATTTCTATTTCGAACTGAATGATGGGTAAGTGGACGACTACTCAACTAGCCTACTTACTTTAACTGTTCATAAGTTTCGATATATGAGATTTTTAAATAGAACATGTAAATAATGTGATAAATGGGAGACTTCGAGCAAATGTCAACTCAAGTAGCTTGCAAAGAGACAACCTTAATAAGTTCTCTAGTTTGATTCTAATGAGATTACAAAGTATATAAGAGGCATGCCTTGAGTAACTCTGTTTATATCATTTCATGTTTGCATAAAACTTCTGTGAATGTTGTATGCCATCCCATCTAACAATAATAAGAAGAGAAAATCTTATTTCTGATGAAGATCTTACATATCTATGACATTTGAGACTTAATCACATAAGTCTAAATTGGATTAAGAAACTTCCTTTTGATGGAATGGTCGATTCAATTCAAGTAGTACATAATTGAGTTTGCAAATCTTGTATAGAGGGGAACATAATAACTAGACCTTTTAAAGCAATTGAGTCTCAAGCTAATGATGTGTTATAGATTTGATTCTCTCTTACTAGTGTGGACGATATCCACGCAATCTCCTGGATGTTACAAGTATTTTGTCACTTCCATTGACGATCACTTAGGGTATGAATATTTTATTTACTTCACAACAAGTACGAATGCCTTGAGAAATTTAATGACTTTAATGATGGGATTTTGAATGAATCTATGATTTGGTTCACAATATTAATCCTTACACTTAAGATAGAAATATCCTTAATTAGACAAGACCATTAAGACACTACAATCTAATCATGGTGGAGAATACCTTAGTAACGAGTACTTGCAGTACTAGTCAGACAATGGGATTACATCCCAAGGGATTGCACCAGGAACCCCTCAGTAGAATGGTGTAGTAGAATGAAGAAATCCAACTCTTCTAGAATGCTTAGATCTATCGTTAGATGTGATTAGCTTGCCCATTTTGTTTTGAGATATGTACTAGAAATAATAACTTCTATTGTACCTACTGCCTTCCAAATTGGTTACTAAAACTCCCAAAGAACCCTAGCAAGAGTGAAAGCCTAGTCTATCTAGAGTAAGGATATGGGGATGTCTGGATTACGTGCTGACTAAAGAACCTGATAAATTAGAAATTAGATCAAAGAGTATGTTTTTTATAGGCTACCCCAAACAAGCTAAAAGGTGGTCTCTTATACTGTCTAGAAGATCATAAAGTTATTGTTAGAACCAACACAATGTTCTTAGAAGACAAGTATATGAAAGGCCACAAATCCAATATATTGTTCTCTAAGAAATTAGATAAGAAGCAGCGATTCCAGCAAAAAACCCATAATAGTTTGAGTGCACTTGAAGGAGGCATGGTACCAACTGCATGGTCTCCCAAGCAAGGAGTGAAACCACAAGTTATTGCGCTAACTTCTTATGCAATACTAATTCTTCATCATAGTGGGAGGGTGAGTCGCAAACTTGGTTGGTATATGCTTGTGGGAGAGTCTTTTGATTTAATATTTAAAGATGGACTAAAAGACACTGACCCGTAGACTTACGACAAAGCTATAAAATAAACATGCAGGGAAATGATTTGAAGCTAAAGTTTAAAAATTGAATCAATTACATCTTTGGATGTATACGTAAAATACTTGTTGACAAAAGACTTTCAAGCCATAGGTTGTAAGTAGTCATACAAGAGAAAAAGTGACAACAATGACAGATAATGACTTTCAAAGCCAAGTTGGTGGCAAAGGGTTATAATTAGATTGAAGTTGTAAACTATGATGAAACCTTCTCACCCACTTGCCAAGCTCAAGCCTATTTGAATACTTTTTGTGATAACAGCATATATGGATTTAGAAATCTGGCACATGGATGTTAAAATCATGTTTCTAAATGAGTACCCTAAGGAAGGCAGTGACATCTATATGCAGCGGCCAACGAGACATATGCAAGTCGGTGAAGAGAATCCAATATGAACATAAGTACGATTCACAGTCCTGGAACAAATTTTACGGTGAAATGATTAAATCCTATGGATATTTACAGTGCCAAAATGAAGGTTGTGTTTACCGACTAGAAGACAAAGGATGCATGGTATTCCTTCCTCTTTACGTAAATGATATTCTCCTATTAAGCGATAATGTGGAGGTGTCTGTACCGACTATACGACAAAGGCAGCATGGTATTCCTTATTCTTTCGTTGATGATATCTCGTATTCGGCGATGACGTGGATGTGTTGTCAGACGTAAATAGATGGTTATCAGAGTAGTTTCAAATGAAAGACTTAGGAGATGTTGGGCACATCGTTAGGATTAAAATCTTTTATAATCACAACAAGAAGATGTTGAGCTTATCTCATGCGGCTTATGTTAATACTATGATAGCTCATTCTTACATGTAAATATCTAAGAAAGGATTGCTACCTTTCAGACATGACGTTCCTATTTCTAAGACTCAATGCCCTGTAACACAAAAGGAAAAGGATGAAATGAGTAAAGTACATGGTTCTGTAGTGGGAAATCTCATGTATGGAATTATGTGTACGAGGCAAGATATCTTTTATGCCTTATCCATGGTCGCAAGATATTAGGACAACCTAGGTTAGGCGTGTGTTGGACTATGTAGTCAGTGCGAGAATCGCAACCTATGGGTTATATGGTTTTGCATCTCCATGATGACTAAGATGAAAAAAAATCAACCTCAAGCTATGTGTTAACCTTGACAGGAGTTGTGTTATGGAGGAGTAAAAATAGAAGTCTATCGTATGCTCCAACATGGAAGTTGAGTATGTAGCACGTTCAGAGGCTTTTATAAAAATTGTATGACTATGTAATCACCTTTTTGAGTAAGATCTAGTTCAGATCTTGCATAAAACTATCATTGTGTATTCTTATAATGCTCGTACAGTGGCAAACTCTAAGAAAATCAAAACTCACAAGGTGATGAAACATATAGAGAGAAAGTACCACATCATATAAGAAATCGTAGCGAGGGGCGATGTGGAGAAAGGTAACATTGATGCAATGGATAATTGACACGACTCCAAATTTGACCATATATGAGTCAGTTTCGGGTCTTGTTTTATTGTTTTATAGAGAGTTTGTTGTTAATTTGGGGTTTTTTTTTTGCTAAATTGGAATGCTGGTAATTGGCCATATTGAGACATATTTGGGACTATTGAGGAGATATCCCCATTGGAGTCTACTCCATGGACTGGAAAGAATCAATATTTTTAGATGCACTTAAGACACCTCGTTGTTTGGGAAAATAGACCGGCAAACTGAATATGGATAGTGTAAAATATCCTGCAACAATCCAGTCATATAAATTAAGTTTTATCCAAATCTCTAAAGAAGGGGGTTCTCGTTTGGCTAAATAAGGAATGTTTCTTAACGAAGGAAAAACGCCTCAAGGAGGCAATTTTGAAATCTCTGCATGGATGGTGTAAAAACCATATGTGGCACATAGGTGGTTATAAGTATTTCGATTTGCAAACAACGCGGGGAGATTTTTTGGATGATTTTAGAGTTTTCTTTTACAATTTTGCATTTCAATTCTGCATGCAACGAGGATTACCCACATTCTCTTTATCATATATATTATTTGGTATGATTTTTATTATGGATTTTTGTTTAAATACTTTTTACATGTCTAGCTAAATGCCCAGTGCCGGGTGAATGAGTTGAATGTGATTGAGAATGCTTTCATAATACATGACCTTTCAAGTTTAATTCCTTGGTTGTGAGAAGCGAACTTCTCTTATCACTGTTCTCTTTTGTTCCTTCCTAATTTGATCTATAGACTAAAATCCTAATTAACCATCGAATTTTGCTATTGGGGATTGGCCACCCAAATAGGTCAATAAGTGTAGAAAGCCAATGCAAAGCTTTGATCAGAGAGAAATTACAAGTGGTTTAACTAAAAGGTAGGGGAAGGGATAATAATTCTGAATGGGAACGATAGTTGATGCTTAGGAGTAGAGATGGGTTTCCTGAGATCAATGCAAATACGAAAACACTAGGATTAAAAAGGATAATTATTATAAAAGGGGAACTCTTCATTTAAGCACTTATATTTTGATTCTCGGTCAAACCACAACTCTGATGCTCGAATGTGTGCAACATACTTGTAGAACTCATAGAAACTATAGATTTGGTACATGATTTTGAAGAGTTACATCGTTTGTTGATGAAGATATCGTGGTTTATACCAAACTTTTAATTTAATCACTTATCTATAGATTCCCAATCAAAGCACAACTTTGAAGCTAAACTCGTATGCAACATACTTGTAGAAATCATCAAGACAATTGATTTAGTACAAGATTTAAAAGAGTTCCATCGTTTGCTGATTAAGATATCGAGGTTTATACCAAAATCTTCATTTAAGCACTTATCTTTTGATTCCTGATCAAATTACAACTACGATGCTCGAAAGTGTGCAACATACTTGTAGAACTCATCGAGACAATCGATTTAGTACAAGATTTCAAAGAGTTACCTTATTTGTTGATGAATATAACGTAGTTTATACTAAACTCCTAATTTAATAACTTATCCTTTGATTCCCGATCAAACAATAGCTCCGATGCTTGAATGTGTGCAACATACTTGTAGAACTCATCAAGACTATCAATTTGGTACAAGATTTCAAACAATTATATCGTTAGTTGATGAAGATGTCATGGTTTATAACGAACTCTTCATTTAAGCACCATCTTTTGATTCCCGATCAAAGCACAACTCCGATGCTCGAATCATATGCAACATACTTTTAGAACTCATTGAGACAATCAATTTTATCAGGATTTCAAAGAGATCTATTATTTGTTGATGAGGATATTGAGGTTTATACCGAACTTTTCATTTAAGCAATTATCTTATGATTCCTAATCAAACCACAACTTTGATGCTCGAATGTGTGCAATATACTTTTAGAACTCATCGCTATGATCGATTTGGTACAAGATTTCAATGAGTAACCTGAACTGTCGATGAAGATATCATGGTTTATATTGAACTCTTCATTTAAGCACATAACTTTTGATTTTTGATCAAAAAACAACTTTGATGCTCGAATGTGTGCTACATACTTGTAGAACTCATCTAGACGATCGATTATGTACAAAATTTGAAAGAGTTCTAGCGTTTGTTATTGAAGATATCGAGTTTTATTCCAAACTTTTCATTTAAGAACTTATCTTTTGATTCCCGATCAAACCACAACTACTATACTCGAATGTGTGCAACATACTCGTAGAACTCATCGAGACTATCGATTTGGTTGATGATTTCAAAGAGTTACCTCATTGGTTGATGAAGATATCGATATTTATACTAAACTCTTCACTTAAGAACTTATATTTTGATTCCTGATCAAACCACAACTCCTATGCTCGGATGTGTGCAACATAGTTGTAGAACTCATCGAGACTATCAATTTGGTAGATGATTTCAAAGACTTACCTCATTTGTTGATGAAGATATCGAGATTTATACCAAACTCTTAATTTAAGCAATTATCTTTTGATTCCCGATCAAACCACAACTCCGATGCTCGAATGTGTGCAACATACTTGTGGAATTCATCGAGACGATCAATTTGGAACAAAACTTTGAAGATTTGCCTCATTTGTTGATGAATAGTTTGTGATTTATAACAAATACTTTATTTAACCACTTATATTTTGATTCCCGATCAAACCATAACTCCGATGTTAGAATATACGCAACATACTTTTAGAACACATCCAGATGATTGATTTGGTACAAGATTTCAAAGAGTTCCATCTTTTATTGATGAAGATATTGAAGTATATATCGAACTCATGATTTAAGCACTTATCTTTTGATTCCTGATTAAACTACAACTCTAATGCTCGAATGTGTGCAACATACTTTGAGAACTCATCATGTTGATCGATTTGGTTCAAGATTTAGAATATTTACAATGTTTGTTGATGAAGAGATCATGGTATTTACTGAACTCTTCATTTAAGCATTTATCTTACGATTCCCGATAAAACTACAAATTTGATGCTCGAATGTGTGCAACATACTAGTAGAACTCATCGAGACGATCGATCTATCACAATATTTTAAATATTCCCATTGTTTGTTGATGAAGAGATCAAGGTTTATACCTAAATCTTTATTTAAACACTTATCTTTTGATTCCCGATCAAACCACAACTCCGATGCTCGAATGCCATACTTGTGGAACTCATCGAGACGATCGAATTAGTACAATCTTTCAAAAAATTCCATCGTTTAATAATGAAGATATCGAGGTTTATACTGAATTCTTCATTTAAGCACTTATGTTTTGATTCCCAATCAAATCTCTGATGCTTAAATGTGCACAACATAATTGTAGAAATCATCGAGACGATTGACTTGGAACAAGATTTCAAAGAGTTCCATTGTTTGATAATGAAGATTTCGAGGTTTATACCGAACTCTTAACTTAAGAACATATCTTTTGATTCCCAATCAAAGCACAACTATGATGCTCGAAAGTGTGCAACGTATGTGTAGAACTTCTCAAGAAAATAAATTAAGTAAATTTTTTTAAAGAGTTCCATTGTTTGTTGAATAAGATATTGAGGTTAATACCGAAAACTTCATTTAAGCACTTATCTTTTGATTCTCGATGAATCACAACTTCGATGTTCGAACGGTGCAACATACTAGAAGAACTCATTGAGACTATCAATTTTTGAAAGAGTTACATCATTTGTTAATTAAGATATTGTGGTTTATACCAAACTCTTCACTTAAGCACTTATCCTTTGAATCTTGATCAAAGCACTACTTCGATGCTCGAATCATAAGCAACGTACTTGTGGAACTTATAGAGATGATTGATAAGTTGATATTTTTACCAAGTTATCTATTGTTTCTTTGTCTATTTTGGTGATGTTTGAATCGTTTGTAGTGTCTTTTTGAGCATACATTGGCTTTTGTGCTTTTTATGGTGTGTTTGATGAATCATGCAGGTTTTTGGATGAAAATCGGAGGATTTTGGAAACTTGTTCGCCGCAGCTTTAGAGAAGATCGACGAAGGAACTCGAAGAGATTGACGCAGGAGTACTGAAGCAGAACCACCGTCGATCGTCGATCGATGCCAACCAGCCGTCGATCAACGCTGCTTTGTCCTTCCCGTCGATCGACGAAGGATTGACCGTCGATCGACGGAGTGTCGCGGGGCAGACCATATCTTTTCTGTTTTCTGAAGATAAACACATATCTAACTCCTAGGTATGGTAGAATTCATCCACAACATCTATAAAAAGACTGAAGAATTCGAAAATCAAAAAAGGAGATCGAAGAGCAAGAGATCGAAAGAGAGAGAGAGCAAGAGAGAAGAGAATTAAATTGAGAGAAACATCACAAGGAAGAAGAAGAAGAAGATCATTGGGTTTGAGATTGAATCTTTGCGAAGATTCAGCTTTCCTTTTCATCTTTTCTTTTCTTGTTCATTGTCTATGATGATTAAGATTAGAATTATGTGTAACTAATTGTCTTCTCAGATTCTAGGTTTTCAAACTATCAATGTATGCATGTTTTGATTAATTGAAGTTATTTTTTCTTTCCCTCACAGTTTGTGAAATCTGGTTTTATTCTTAATCTTGAGTATGTTGGCCACTAACTTAGGATTACTAGTTGGAAATTAGAGACGTAACTGTAATAGTTTTCAATCGAAAGAGATTTTCACAATGTAATCTGATTTCTTGTCGTAACTGAAGGAAATAGATTGTAGGAATAAATCCGTAGAACTTTAGGAGTTAGTTAATTAATCTTGAGACCGACAGGAGATAGATAATTAATTAATCTACTTTATGAATTGTCCAACAAAGAAGTTCATAATAGCTTTCTGATGTTTCACTGTGGAGAGCAATTAAAATTGGAAAATAATCAATTTGTTTATGCATGTCATACTTGATAGGGAGAAAAGCCTAGAATCTGTACTTCTTATCCTTTAGGTTTTTCAAAGTAAATTTATTTTCAAAATTGTTTTCTTGAGGTAATTAAATTTCAAAACCCTTTATTTTTAATTTTACCTATCCAGTACTTTAAGAACTCTTAAGTTAGTACTTAGAATTTTTCGTTGTTCCTTTCCTCATGGGATCAATAATTTAATTTGCCGCTATATTATTAGCTTTGCTAAGTCGCGGGTTAAAAATATACGCGATCAAAATTTTGGCACCGTTGCCGGGGAGAGGACAAAATTGCCCTACTATTAACTTTGTGATTAGAGTACTGATTTAGGCTGTAACATCGTAAAAACAATCATTTTTTTTCTTTCTTCTTTTAGTACGAAGGGCCGTCGATCGACGCCCACATCAGCGTCGATCGACGCCTTCATTGTTTTATAGTTTTCAGTTTTATTTTGTTTTGTTCGTTTTGGTTAATCCGCAGTGCCATCTCACAAACTACTTTACTGTACAGGTAGTGCATGAGTACAAGAGCCCGAGCAAAGGATCCGCTTTATTACTATCCGGACATCGAAGCCACGTGCAGAAAAATCCAAAAGAATAAGCGCGCCCAAGAAGGTTCAAGTAATCAGGCAATGGAAGACGAAGTACCACAACCTAATGACATACCACAACAGCCGATTGTACAGCCACCACCACCAGGACTAACCTTGGAAGAGTAGATTGCTCTGGTCCAAGAAATCCAAGCCATGAGGGAACAAATACAACAATTAATCCTAGACCGAGACAGGGGGAGAAACAACAGAAACCCTTGGTTCGGTCATAGGAATCCACTCTTTGAGGATCAACCTGAGGACGAAGATGACGAGGATCAGGATCCTCCTGATGACCCAGATGATGATGAGGAAGACGAAGAAGCCATGCAGAAGAGGTATCGACCTCAGTTCAAAGAAACCGACTTCAGAATCGGAATTAATGCAAATAATTTCGAGTTGAAGACTGGACTAGTTCAGATGGTTCAACAGAATCTGTTCGGCGGAAGGGCTACTGAGGATCCATATGCCCACCTAGACAAATTTCTGATGCTCTGCAATACTGTCAAGATTGGAGGGGTCAGTAAAAGTGCCATCCGAATTCGTATGTTCGCATTCTCACTGCGGGATAAGGCACAGTCTTGGTTTACTGCACTGGACAAGGGGAAGATCAGTACGTGGACCGAACTACGGAATGAGTTCCTCGAGAACTTCTTCCCTCCAAACATCATCAGACAAAGAAGGAAGAAAATCATTTGATTTGCTCAAAGATCGGATGAGAGTTTCTATGAAGCGTGGGAACGCTACAATGAACTACTCAGAGCCTGTCCCGGACATGGTCTAGCCCCAGGTGAACAAGCCGAGGCGTTCTATGAAGGCTTGAATGAAAGGACTGTTGAGTTGGTAGACACCACACTGGGGGATACCATCATGACAAAGAGCGGAAAGAAGGCCATGGGGTTCTTCCAAAAGATGGCCAACAACAATCAACGCTGGTCCTCAAGCAGACATAGACCCGTCAAAGCCGTCGAAAAAGTAGTGGAAAAGAAAGCTGCAGAAGAGCCTGACTTGGTTGCTGAAGTCAAGAAGCTTCAAGAGGAGTTCGCTTCCTTGACGCAAGAAAAGGCAGTAGCCGTAGTGGCTGTACAGCCTCCCCCTGAAGGAGAACAAGCTGATGTGAATTTTGTTCAGAGGGGCGGTTACCAGAACAATAACTTCCGTGGGGGGTACCAACATCAAAACCAGCACTACAACTACAATCACGCTAGGAACCACCCTGGGTTCTCCTACGCGAATGCTCAAGCTGCTGAACAACCGCCTCCTAGATTTGCTGTTCAAGACGGGGTAGTGGTCGACAAGAAGAAGCCTCCTGGATATGCCGAACTCTTTATTTAAGCACTTATCTTTTGCTTTCCCGATCAAACCACAACTCTGATGTTCAAATATGTGGAGCATACTCTTAGAACTCATGGAGACGATAGATTAGGTACAAGATTTCAAAGAGTTCCAAATTTTTTTATGAAGATATTGAGGTATATATCAAACTCTTGATTTAAGGACTTATCTTTCGTTTCCCGATCAAACCACAACATCGATGCTCGAATGTATGCAACATACGTGTAGTACTCATCGCGACGGTCGATTTGGTACAAGATGTCGAATATTCATATCGTTAGTAGTGAAGATATCATGGATTATACCAAACTCTTTTTCATTTAAGCACTTATATTTTGATTCTCGATAAAACCACAATTCCGATGCTCGAATGCAAAACTTGTGGAACTCGTCGAGACAATCAAATTGGTACAAGAATTCAAAAAGCTCCATCGTTTAATGATGAAGATATCGAGGTTTATACAGAGTACTTCATTTAAGCTCTTATCTTTTGATTCCTGATCAAACCACAACTCCGATGGTTGAATGTGCGCAACTGATGGTCCCGGATTATCAGGGTATAACTTGGCAGTGGAAAATGTGATTAATCGTTTCTTGCACTCTGCTGGTTACTCAGCTGACTGGGACCTTGTCAGCTGGTAAGTCAACTTGCACTCTGCGTACTCAGCTGACTGGCGACTGGCTCGTCAGCTGGTAGCTCAAGACTTAGAATATTTTAGCCTTGTTTGCACAGTTATATCAGTTTTCAGATATACACCAGCACTTGGGTGCTGGGTTTTAAATCAGTATGAAATGCAGAAAGCTGATAAAAGACAAAGGATTTATAGTGGTTCGATCAACTGATCTACGTCCACTATCCAGTCGTAGCACTGGAAATTCACTAAGAGTAATCGGGTACAAGCG
>JAPKLW010000495.1:71355-188660 GCA_026898455.1 Plectranthus barbatus
GGTGAACAGTAGCCAGTCATTAGCTCTTTCTCATGCTGATGAACAGTATCAGCATGAGTCTTTGATCAGCTGCGACTTACAACTCAAAAGACCTAAACAGGACTTTACATTTGAGAACTAGAGCTATCTAGAGACAAACTGACGCTGGTAGGACTTAGGATTTGATCCACCAAAACACCAAAACTAGAATCTAAACAAGTAGCTACTGGGGAAAGGAAACTTAGCCAAATTTCCCAACAGCAACATACTTGTTGAACTCATCGAGACGATCAATTTGGAACAAGATTTCAAAGATTTCCATCATTTGATGATGAAGATTTTGAGGTTTATACCAAACTCTTCACTTAAGAACATATCTTTTGATTCTTGATCAAAGCACAACTCCGATGCTCAAATGTGTGCAATGTACGTGTAGAACTCATCAAGACAATCGATTAAGTAAGATATTTTAAAGAGTTTCATTGTTTGTTGATGAAGACATCGAGGTTTATACCGAACACTTCATTTAAGCAATTATCTTCTGATTTTCAATCAAACCACGAGACAAACAATTTAGCACAAGATTTTGAAGATATCGTTTTTTATTCTGAACTCTTCATTTCAGAACATATCTTTTGATTCACGGTCAAAGCACAACTGAGATGCTGAATGTGTGCTACATTCGTGTACATTTCATCGAGACAATCAATTTGGTAAAGATTTCATAGAGTTCCATCGTTAGTTGATAAAGATATCGAGGTTTATATCGAACTCTTAAATTTAAGAATATATCTTTTGATTCTCAATCAAAGCACAACTCTGATGCACGAATGTGTGCAACATACACGTAGAACTCTTCGAGACAATCAATTTGGTAAAATATCTCAAAGAGTTCCATCGTTTGTTGATGAAGATATCAAGGTTTATATCGAACACTTTATTTAAGCAGTTTTCTTTTAATTCTCGATCAAACTACAACTCCGATGCTCGAATGTGTGCCACATACTTGTAGAAATTATTGAGACAATCAATTTGGTACAAAATTTGAAAGAGTTCAAACATTTGTTGATGTAGATATCGAGGTTTATACCGAAATCTTCATTTAAACACTTATCTTTAGATTCCCGATCAAAGCACAACTTCGATGCTCAAAACATACACAACATACTTGTTGAATTCATTAAGACAATCGATTAACTATAGATTTTCCAAGAGTTCCATCATTTTTTGACGAAGATATCGAGGTTTATACTGAACTCTACATTAAGCACTTATTTTTTATTCCCCAACAAACCACAACTGCGACGCTCCATTCTGAGCAACACACTAGTCTAACTCATCGAGACAATCGACTTAGTACAAGATTTCTTATATATGCACTCATCTTTTGATTCTTGATCAAACCATCGCTCCGATGCTTGAATGTATGCATTATACTTGTAGAACTCATCGAGATTATCAATGTGGTACAAGATTTCAAAGAATTACCCAGTTTGTTGAAGAAGATATCATTGGTTTGTACCGAACTATTCATTTAAGCACTTATCTTTAGATTCCCAATTAAACAACTACTCCGATGCTTGAATGTGTACAACATACTTGATGAACTCATCGAGACAATCGATTTGGTCCTAGATTTAAAAAGATTCCATCATTTGTTGATGTAGATATCGAGGTTTATACCGAACTCTCATTTAAACACTAATCTTTTGATTCCCGATCAAAGCACAAATCCGATGCTCGAATCGTATGCAACACACTTGTCGAACTTATCGACACGATCAATATACGATATGATTTCAAAGAGTTCAATTGTTTGTTGATTAAGATATCGAGGTTTGTACCGAACTCTTCATTTAAGCACTTATCTTTTGATTCTTGATCAAACCACATCTTTGATGCTCGAATGTGTGCAACATTCTTGTTAAATTCTTCGAGACAATCAATTTGGTACTCGATTTCAAAGAGTTTCCTCGTTAGTTGATTAAGATATTGTGGTTTATACCGAACTCTTCATTTAAGCACTTATCTTTTGATTCATGATCAAACCACATCTTCGATGCTCGAATGTGTGCAACATTCTTGTTAAACTTTTCGCAACAGTCAATTTGGTACTTGATTTCAAAGAGTTACCTCGTTTGTTGATGAAGATATTGTGGTTTATACCGAACTCTTCATTTAAGCAATTATCTTTTGATTCCTGATCGAAACACAACTTCGATGTTTCAATGTGTGCAACATACTAGTAGAACTCAACTAGACAATCAATTTGGTACAAGATTTCAAAGAGTTACCTCGTTTGTTGATAAAGATGTTATTATTTATAACCGAACTCCTTGTTTCAATTATTATCTTTTGATTCCCGATCAAACCAAATCTCCGATGCTTTAATGTGTGCATCATACTAATAGAACTCATCAAGACAATTGATTTGGTACACGATTTCAAAGAGTTACATTATTGGGTTATGAAGATATCATGGTTTATACCGAACTCTTTATTTATGCACTTATCTTTTTATTCCCGATAAAACCACAACTATGATGCTCGAATGTGAGCAATATACTTTTAGAACTCATCTAAAGGTTCAATTTGGTACATGATTTTGAAGAGTTGTATTTTATGTTGATGAATACATCGTGGTTTATACCAAACTCTTTATTTATGCATTTCTCTTTTGATTCCCGATCAAATCACAACTTCGATACTCAAATGTGTGCGACATACTTGTGGAACTCATCGAAAAAATATATTTTGTACATAATTTCAAAGAGTTACATTGTTTGTTTATGAATGTGAGCAAAATTCTTGTGCAACTCGTCAAGACAATTGATTCGGTACAAGATTTCAAAGAGTTTCATCGTTTGTTGAAGAAGATATCAAGGTTTATACCGAAATCTTCATTTAATCACATATATTTTGATTTCCAATCAAACCACAACTCTGATGCTCGAATGTATGCAACGTATTTGTAGAACTCATCGATCCAAAGAGTTCCATCATTTGTGGATAAAGATACTATGGTTTATATCGAACTCTTCATTTAAGCTCTTATCTTTTGATTTTCAATTGAAATACAACTCTGCTGCATTAATGTGTGCTACATACTTATAGAACTCATCGAGATGGTTAATTTGGTACATGATTTCATAGAGTTTCGTCATTTTTTAATTAAAATATTGAGGTTCATACCGAACTCTTCATTAAAACTCTTTTCTTTTGATTCCCAATCAAACCACATCTCCGATGCTTGAATGTGTGCAACATACTTGTAGAACTTTTCAATAAAATAAATTTTGTACTAGATTTCAAAGAGTTACCTCATTTGTTGATGAAGATATCGTGGTTTATTCCGAACTCTTCATTAAAGCACTCATATTTTGATTCCCGATCAAACCACAACTATGATGCTCAAATGTTTGCTACATACTTGTTGAACTCATTTAAGCGATCGATTTGGTATATGTTTTTGAAGAGTTGAATCGTTTAATGATGAAGATATCGTGGTTTATACTAAACTCTTTATTTAAGCAATTATTTTTTCATTCCCGATCAAACCATAACTCCGATACTTAAATGTGAGCAACATACTTGTGGAACTCATCGAAACAATATATTTCATACAAGATTTCAAAGAGTTCCATCGTTTGTTGATGAAGATATCGAGTTCTATACCGAACTGTTCCTTTAAACACTTATGTTTTGATTCCTTATCAAACAAAACTCCGTCGTTCGTATCTGGGCAACATACCTGTAGAACTCATCGAGACAATCGATTTGGTACAAGATTTCAAAGAATTTCATCTTTTGTTGATGAAAATATTGAGATATACACCGAAATCTTAATTTAAACACTTATCTTTTGATTCCCGATCAAACCACAACTCCGATGCTCGAATGTGTGCAACATACTTTTAGAACTCATCACTACGATTGATTTGTTATTATATTTTGAATATGTACTTCGTTTGTTGATTAAAATTTCGTGATTTATACCGAACTCTTCATTTAAGCATTTATCTTATGATTCCCGGTAAAACCACTACTCCTATACTCGAATGTGTACATCAAACTTGTAGGAATCATCAAGATGATCAATTTTGTTCAAGATTTCAAAGAGTCCCATCGTTAGTTGGTAAAGATATCGAGGTTTATACCAAACTCTTCATTTAAACACTTATCTTTTGATTCCCCATCAAACCACAACTCCGATACTCGAATGAAAGCAACATATTTCTAGAGTTCTTCGAGACAATCAGTTTGGTGCTACATTTCAAAGAGTTACCGTGTTCGTTGATGAAGAAATCGTAGTTTATACCGAACGCTTTATTGAAACACTTATCTTTTAATTCCTGATTAAACCATTACTCCGATGTTTGAATGTGTGCTACATACTTGTAGAATTCATCTAGACAATTGATTTTGTACAAGATTTCAAAGACTTATCTCGTTTGTTTATAAAGATATCATAATTTATATTCAAACTCCTTATTTAAGTACTTATCTTTTAATTCTCGATAAAAACACAGCTCTGATGATTATTTGTGTCCAACATACTAGTAGATTTAATCGAGACAATTGATTTGGTATAAGATCTTAAAGAGTTACTGATGTCGCTAAAAGTTCAATCAAATTAAATTCCTAGCTAACCAAGAATAAAATTTGTCAAATCCAGGTCTTCTTTCCTTCACCTGCTAGAGTACTAGGTCGTAAAGAGTTGCAATTGTATCTAGGTACGAAATAAGTCGTTGAGTGTTGATTTATCCAAGGCAAAAATTAAATCTAACTACGAAAGCTTAAACTAACTCATGCATCCTAACAACATTCACCCTAACTTCTAAACATTCACTCCCATACTCTTAAGAGATTGTAGCATAAACAAAAGGTATTGAAATCAACAATCGAAGAACGAAGGACATTGGTAAGATATCTACATAGAATCTATGAAATTGACTTGAATAATGCAAACAATCATTTAATCCATTCAAAGATGATCAACCTTCCTTACACTTCCTATCTCCCTTTGTACCGGCAAGACAAAAGTAGAAGAAATTTAATACACAAACAGTTACTTTATAGCATCTAATTCCACTCCAAATAGACCGTAGGTTATTGACCTATAGGCAATCTCCGCACATGGATTGGATCAAAACCTATATGCATCAACACTTATCCCAACACCTAGATCCGTGTATTGGATGCAATTTCGGTGTCAAACACACACATAGCTGGTAATGACCTACACTATGTGATTTAGGAAAAAACTCAAATGAGTGCATCATAGGAATGGAGGTAAACAACAATCCAAGCATCAATATCTCAATTCAATGCTTCAATCTACCAACATCCTCGAGGATTTATCTATACATACCTTTGATCAAGTGCAATTAAATAGAAAAGTAAAACTTAGCCATTACAAATAGATTGGAAATTGCAAATTCCTAAATTTTGATCCTTGGCCTTGATATACACTTGATTCTTCATGTTCTTCATCAATTGGATAGATTTGGATGAAGATTCCCTTCAATTGATGGATGGATGTGAGTAGGAAGTGATTTTTTAGAGTGAAAACTGCCACAAGTATGTACAAAGTGTCCACCTACTCACAAATGTGAATTTCCCCCTTTTTATAATGAGTTGGCAAAGCCCCGGATCGCCCCGTCTAAGATAGGATCGCCCGGGATGCTTGAAATAGAGAAAATGCCAAAACAGCCCGAATCGGTTCAGCCGGGATGAGAATGGCTCGACCGAGATTTGCCTCTGTAATGGGTAGATCGGTCAAGCTCTTTAGGATTGCATAGGATATGCCTCTGTTCTTCCCAGATCGGCCGAGCCAGGCAGAAATCGACTGAGATCCTTCTCTGATTAGCTCAGATCGGTCGATCCAGAAATGGATTGACCGGGATTTCTCTCTGAAAGTCGTCCTGCTACTTTTCCTGCTCCTCTCGGTCGATCCGAACTCTCTTTGACTCTCGGATCGAGCGATTTTCCTCCAATACTTAGCCAAAAATGTTCATTTATGCTCAAAACCTTAGCTACACCATCCAAAACACACAAAATGTAAACACACAACAAAAACAAGCCAAAAGCATATGATATGGAAGTAAACTGAAAACATAGATGCATGCACAAACATTGAAATATAGGTCATTTTACGCACATATCATAATCCCCCAAACTTGAACCTTTGATTGTCCTCAATCAAAACAAAGTAAAACAATCATTCTACCTCGTGCAATACCTCATAGCTCATCTTGTTTATCTTAGCATGTTCTAGTCAAACGAGATTTTCACCTAACTTTGTGACATGGTTAATGCTAAGGACTCAAACCAATCATCAAATTTAGATAAAAGCAATGAAACACACTCCCTCACGTGTATAGGGACAATTCACACAAGCACAAGATATCGAGCTCGATTTCCATATGCTTGCATCCATTCTCACCACTATACTACAATGAGCTAGCTTCTAGAATCAAGAAGGTCTTTGCTTTGGTTATAATGTGATTAATTAAAAGGTAGGTAGTTTCGGGCCAAAGTAACTAAACTCCTCAAATTCCCAAGAACCCCCCAAACATGTCATCATCAAACCACTAAACCCGAGGCTTATTCATTTCTCAAACTTTTCTTTCTTTTTCTTTTTCCTTCTTTTTTTTTCCATTTTTTCTCTTATTTTTTTTTCTTTTCATTGGTACCATCCTTCATTTTTTTCTTATGGGTGCACATTTTTCAAGACTTGCACCATCTCCTTTACCAACAATTTTTGTAGGTGCCTCATTTTCTAGAATTTGCACTAATCCTCTTCATTTCTTTCCTTTCATGCCTCAATTGCAATACCAAATACCAAACAATTCCCAACCTGAGCTGACGTCACCGTATTCACCCTCATACTCTCTTTCCCCTCAAACTTTGTCCTTATAATATCAAAGAAAATTCTCCAATAAAGCTCAATAACGGGGGTCAAAGATATGAAAGGCAAACAATGATCAAAGTAAACACCTTATACTCCCGATGTATAATGTAGGTCTAGGAACCGATGGCCTAATATCATTTTCTAGTCACATACTCATGCTAATAGATCAAAAATGGATGCAAGTTCTAGATTTCTCGCTCTTAATCTTGCCTCTCTCAAACGAAATAGATATGACAATATCAAAGCTCTAATCTCACGGCTTTTTGTCAAGTCCAATGCATTAACCAAACACAAAACTCAGCAATTCAAAAGTTAAACTCAAACATGCTTTGATAACAAGATTCTACCCTATCATAGGTTGAGGTAAACTTCAAACTTCACTAGTAAATTATGAGTAAATCTCAAACCTAGTTCAGGTTCAACATACACACATAATCACACAAACAATCCTAAAACAACTAAATGCAAACAAATCTAAATGGCAAGGAGAATGATAGAATGCGTTACCCATCAGTATCCAAGATTGAACCACTTCCATCGCCTTATTGTTCCTACTAAACAAACACAAACACCACCAATTGAGCATAATTCATTTCCATTAAGATCTCATTTCCACCAATATACCACAAACCAAAAATCCAAATGCATAAACATTATTCCACTAGCACCACCATTCAAACAATTCCCTTCATCGTCATCCACAAACCAATCAAGATAGGAAGTATAAATTCATGCCAACTCATCAATAATTCCTTCCATAACAAAATCATCCAACCATCTTTCCACCAAACATTCCAAAATCCAAAATCTATATAAATCAAGCATTGTCCCACTAGCACCACCAAATATTCCACCTGCCATTAATCAATCTTTCATCCACATCCAAATCCCAAGTAAAAATATCAATCATATCGTATCAAATGAGATCGATTTCTATATCCATCATCAAAGAAGAAAATTATTCAACAAACTAAAGTAGATGGAGGTAAAAGAGGAGAAGAGTAAACCGAAATACCGGTGACCGGCACATCCCCCCAAACTTAGTCAAGTGAGACTAAGTTTGAAAATAGGTAGACGGTGCTCGTCACTCCCCACGCACCAAACTCTCCCCCTAGAACATGTCAACCAAGTATTCTACAAACCAACAAGAAATACTAAGAAAATTACATTGGCAAGAATTAAAACATAAGAAAGAAAATATGGTTGGGTTGCCTCTCAACAAGCGCTTCGGTTAATGTTGGTAGCTCGACGACCTTACCATGTCATCCATTGTCAAAAACCTTGTGTATTTTCAAAATACCTTTCTCCCTTATTCGGCATTTAATCGAAAGCAACTTGTCAAAGGAGATCTTTCTTGCACCCCTCTCATCCTTCCAAAAAGGATTATATATCTTGACAAACTCGACAATAAAAGGTGGTGATTCCTTCTTTGATTTCATCTTCAAGTCATCATCCAAATGAATCCAAATTACAAAGGACTCTACTTGTCCTTCGTTTGGATTTATCATCAACTCCTTATCACCTCCTTTTTCACTCAAATCATATGAATCATTCACCAGGTCTATCAATTGTGAAGGAAGAGTAATCACCAAATTGCCACTTGGACTTTCCAACATTCCACCTCATTTTTTTCTTCATAAAGTTGTACCAAGGCCGGAACGTTTTGCATCTCCTCAATTGAAGGTTTCTCAATAGCACCGTTCTCCTTATTTTCAATGACTAGCATCTCTACCTTGGTGGTTTCATCCTCTTCATCTTCTTGAGAAAACACTTCTTTCGATAGTTTCTCCTCTTGCTTTGTCTCACTCCATTGATTTGTAATTATTGATTCTTGCATCGGAGTCTTCTCAAATATCTCATCATTCCATTCACAAGTCTTTTCCTTGACTTCCTCACTCTTTCTACTTGAACTCCTTAACAACCTAAGTTGTTCTTGCATTAAATCCATTTGACTTCTCAACCAATCATCTTTGCAAGTCTCTTTTACGTTTTTCACCATTTGGTACTCTCTTTCGTCTCCCGGCCATTGGTAATCATCTCCCTACATCTTTTCATACATACATCGGAGTGTCCTTCGTAGCCTTTGTCTCTCTTACATTTTGGCTTTCATTTCCTCCATTTGTCTTTGTAAGTTATCAAGTCTCTCCTTGGCGTCTCCTCTTTGATTCTCCATTCCGACTTCCCTTTCTTTTAAGCTTGAGTGCTCCTTTGTTCTTATGGTCGTGCACTCCGACAAGAGTTCAACAAACTCCAATCTCAAACAAACAACAAAACAATTAAAAACTAAAGAAAACAATCTCTCTAACAAAAGATCAAACACCTAGACTACGAGCAACTCAAATTCCCTAATATCTAGCAACCTACTTAATAAGTCCCCGGCAACGGCACCAAAACTTGATGTCGCTAAAAGTTCCATTAAATTAAGCTCCTAGCTAACTAAGAATAAAATTTATCAAATCCAGGTCCTTCCTTCCTTCGCCTGCTAGAGTACTAGGTAGTAAAGAGTTGCAATTATATCTAGGTACGAAAGAAGTCATTGAGTGTTGATTTATCCTAGGCAAAAATTAAATCTAACTATGAAATCTTGAACTAACTCATGCATCCTAACAACATTCACCCAAACTTCTAAACATTCATTTTCATACTCTAAAGCGATTGTAGCATAAACACAAGGTATTGAATTCAACAATCGAAGAACGAAGGACATTGGTAAGGTATCCACATAGAATCTATGAAATTAATTTGAATGATGCAAACAATCATTTAATCCATTCAAAGATGATCAACCTACCCCTCATTTCCTATCTCCCTTTGTACCGGCAAGACAAGTGTAGATGAAATTAAACACACAAACAGTTACGTTATAACATCTACTTCCACTCCAAATAGACGTAGGTTATCGACCTATAGGCAATCTCCGCACAGGGATTGGTTCAAAACCTATTTGCATCAACACTTATCACAACACCTAGATCCGTGTATTGGCTGCAATTTCGGTGTCTAACACACACATAGCTGGTTACTGCCTACACTGTGTGATTTAGGAAAAAGCTCAAATGAGTGCAATCATAGGAATGGAGGTAAACAAAAATCCAAGCATCAATATCTCAATTCAATGTTTCAATCCACCAACATCCTCGAGGATTTATCTATACATACCTTTGATCAAGTGCAATTGAATAGAAAAGTAAAACTTAGCCATTACAAATAGATTGGAAATTGCAAATTCCCAAATTTGGATCCTTGGCCTTGATCTACACTTGATAATCTTCATGTTTTTTATCAATTGGATAGATTTGGATGAAGATTCCCTTCAATTGATGGATGCATGTGAGTAGGAAGTTATTTTTGAGTGTGAAAACCGCCACAAGTATGTACAAAGTGTCCACCTCCTCACAAATGCAAATTTCCCCCTTTTTATAATGAGTTGGCAGAGCCACGTATTGCCCTGTCTAAGATTGGATTGCTCGAGATAATAGAAACAGAGAAAATGCCAAAATAGCCCGCATCAGTTCAGCTGGGGTGAGAATGGCTCGACCAAAACTTCCCTCCAAAATGGGCAGATCGGTCGAGCTCTGTAGGATTGCCCGGGTAGGCCTCTGTTCTGCCCAGATCAGCCGAGCCAGGCAGAAATCGACTGAGATCCTTCTTTGTTCAGCTCAGGTCAGTCGATCCAAAAATGGATCGACCGAGATTTCTCTTTGAAAGTCGTCCTGCTGCTTTTCCTGCTTCTATCGGTCGATATTAACTCTCTTTGACTCTCGAATCGAGCAATTTTTCTCCAATACTTAGCTAAAAATGTTAATTTATGCTCAAAACCTTACCTACACCATCCAAAACACACAAAATGCAAAAACACAACAAAATTAAGCTAAAAGAATATGATATGGGAGTTAAATGAACTCAAACATGCATGCAAAAAAATTGAAATATAGGTCATTTACACACATATCAGTTACCTCGTTTGTTGATGAAAATATGGAGATTTATACCAAACTCTTTATTTATGCACATATCATTTGATTCCCGATCAAACCACAACTATGATGCTCGAATGTGTGCAACATTATTTTAGAATCCACAAGAACGATCGATTTGGTACAATATTTCTATGAGTTGTATCGTTTGTTGATGAAGATATCGTGGTTTATACCAAACTCTTTATTTAAGCATTTATCTTTTGATTCCTGAACAAACCATAACTCTAATACTCAAAAGTGTGCAACATACTTGTGGAACTCTTCGAAACCATCAATTAGGTTCAAAATTGCAAAGATTTACATCGTTTGATGATGAAGATATTGTGGTTTATACCGAACTCTTCTTTTATGTACTTATCTTTTGATTCTAGATCAAAGCACACCTCTGATGCTTTAATGTGAGCAACACACTTGTAGAACTCATCGAGACGATCAATTTGGTAGAAGATTTCAAAGAGTTCCTTTCTTTATTGATGAAGATATCGAGGTTCATACCGAACTCTTCATTTAAACACTTATCTTTTGATTTCCTATCAAACCATGACTCCTATGCTCGAATGTGGGTAACATACTTGTAGTTATCATCGAGACGATCAATTTGGTACTTGATTTTAGAGAGTTCCATCGTTTGTTGATGAGAATATTGTGGTTTATACCAAACTCATCATTTAAGCACTTATCTTTATATTCCCGATCAAACCACATCTCCGATGCTCAAATCTGTGCAACATGCTGGTAGAACTTTTCGAGAAAATTAATTTAGTACTAGATATCAAAGAGTTACCTTGTTTTTTGATGAAGATATCGTGGTTTATACGGAATTCCTCATTTAAGAACTTTTCTTTTGTTTGCAATCTACCCACAACTCCAACGCTCGAATATATGCAACATACATGAAGAACTCATCGAGACGATCAAGTAGGTACAAGATATTGAAGAGTTGCATAATTTGTTGATGAAGATATTGTTGTTTATACCGAACTCTTCATTTAATCACTTATCTTTTGTTTCCTGATTAAAGCACAACTCTGATGCTCAAATGTGTGAAATGTACGTGTAAAATTCATCGACATAATTAATTTAGTAAAAGATATCAACGAGTTCCATCATTTGTTGATGAAGATATCGAGGTTTAATTCGAACTATTAATATAAGAACTTATATTTTGATTTCCGATCAAAGCACAACTCTGATGTTCGAATGTGTGCAACATATTTGTAGAACTCATCTAAACAATCAATTTGGTACAAGATTTCAAAGAGTTACCTTTTTTGTTGATGAAGATATCGAGATTTATAACGAACTCTTTATTTAAGCAATTATCTTTTGATTCCCGAACAAACCACAACTCCGATGCTCGAATGTATGCAACATACTTGTGGAACTCATCGAGACGGTCAATTTAGAACAAGATTTTGAAGATTTTCATCATTTGTTGTTGAATATATCATGGTTTGTACCGAACTCTTTATTTAATCACTTATCTTTTCATTCCCAATCAATCCACAACTCCGATGCTTGAATATGTGCAACATACTTGTAGAACTGATCGAGATGATCGATTTGGGACAAGATTTAAAAGAGATCCATCGTTTCATGATGAAGATTTTAAGGTTTATACTGTACTGTTCACTTAAGAACATATTTTTTGATTCCCGATCAAAGCACAATTCGATGCACAAATATGTGCAACGTACGTGAAAAACTCATCAAGACAATTGATTTGGTAAAAGATTTTAAAGAGTTTCATCATTTGTTGATGAAGACATTGAGGTTCATACCTAACACTTCATTTAAGCACATATCTTTTCATTCCCGATCAAACCACAATTTTGTTGGTCGAATGTGTCCAACATACATGTAGAACTCATCGAGAAGAACAATTTGGCACAAGATTCCTAAGAGTTGCATCGTTTGTTGATGAAGATATCGTGATTTATATTGAACTCATTATTTAAGCCCTGATATTTTGATTCTCGATCAAACCACAACTCCGATGCTTAAATGTGTGCAACATACTAGTAGAACTCATTGAGACAATTCATTTTGTACAAGATATCATGGTTAATACCAAACTATGATGCTCGAATGTGTGCAACATAGTTGTAGAACTCATCTAAATGATCGATTTGGTACAAGATTTTGAAGAGTTGCATCGTTTGTTGATGAAGATATCGTGGTTTTAGCCAAAATCTTTATTTAAGCATTTATCTTTTGATTCTCAAACAAACCACAACTCCTAACTCTAATGTGTTGAACATACTTGTGGAACTCATTAAAACAATAAATTTGGTCAAGATTTGAAAGAGCTACATCATTTGTTGATGAAGGTATCATGGTATATACCGAACTCTTCATTTATGCACTTATCTTTTGATTCCCGATCAAAGCACAACTCCGATGCTGGAATGTGAACAACATAAATGTAGAACTCATCGAGACAATCAATTTGGTACAAGATTTCATTTAGTTCCATCATTTGTTGATGAAGATATCGAGGTTGATACTGAAATCTTCATTTAAGCATTTATGTTTTGATTCCCGATCAAAACACATCTCCGATGCTTGAATGTTTGCTACATTCTTGTAGAACTCTTGGAGACAATAAATTTGGTACTATATTTCAAAGAGTTACCTCGTTTATTGATGAAGAAATCGTGGTTTATACCGAACTCATTAATTAAGCACTTATCTTTTGATTCCCGATCAAACCACAACTCCAATTCTCGAATGTGTGCAACATACTTGTAGAACTCATCAAGGCGATTGATTTGGTTCAAGATTTCGAAGAGTTACATCGTTTGTTGATGAAGATATCGTGGTTTATACTGAACTCTTCATATAATCATTTACTTGTAGAACAAAGCACACTTGCGAAGCTCGAATGTGTGCAACATACTTGTAGAACTCATCGAAACAATTTATTTAGTAAAAGATTTTAAAGAGTTCCATATTTTGTTGATGAAGATATTGAGGTTTATACCGAACTACTCATTTAAGAACTTATATTTTGATTCCCGATCAAAGCAAAACTCTAAAGTTCGATAGTGTGCAACATACTTGTAGAATCCTCTAGAATATCGATTTGGTACAATATTTAAAAACTTTACCTTGTTTGTCGATAAAGTTATCGTGATTTATATTGAACTCCATATTTAAGAACTTATCTTTTTATTCTCGATCAAACTGCAGCTCTGACGCTTAAAAGTGTGCAACATACTAGTAGAAATCATCGAAACAATCAATTTGGTACAGGAACCCACAGAGTTACATCGTTTATTGATGAAGATATCATGGTTTATACTGAATTCTTCATTTAAACACTTATCTTTTCATTCCCGATTAAACCACAACTATTATGCTCAAATGTGTGCAACATACTTGTAGAACTCATCTAAACGATCTATTTGGTATAGGATTTCGAGGAGTTGTATTGTTTGTTGATGAAGATATCGTAGTTTATACGAAACTTTTTATTTAAACAATTATCTTTTTATTCCCGATCAAACCATAACTCCAATACTAAAATATGTGCAACCTACTTGTGGATCTTATCGAACAATAGATTTGGTACAAGATTTCAAAGACGTACATCGTTTGTATATGAAGATATCGTGGTTTATACCGAACTCTCTATTTATACACTTATCTTTCGATTCCAGATAAAAGCACAACTCCGATGCTTGCATGTGAGAACCATACTTGTAGAACTCATCGAGACTGGTGATTTGTATAATATTTGAAAGAGTTCCATCATTTGTTGATGAAGATATCGAGATTTATAACGAAATCTTCATTTAAACACTTATCTTATGATTTATGATCAAACCACAACTCATATTCTTGAATGTGTGCAATATACTTGTTGAACTCATCCAGATGATCGATTTAGTACAATTTTACAAAGAGTTCCATCATTTGTTGATGAAGATGTCGTTGTTTATACCAAACTCTTTTTTCAAGCACTTATCTTTTTATTTCCGATTGAAAAACAACTCCGTTGTTTTAATGTGTGCTACATACTTGTTGAACTCATTGTGACAATCAATTTGGTACATGATTTCAAAGAGTTCCATTGTTTTTTTTATCAAGATATCGAGGTTTATACCGAACTCCTCATTTAGGAACTTATTTTTTTATTCCTAATCAAAGCGCAACTCCGATGCTCGAATCATATACAACATACTTGTAGAACTTCTCGAGACGATTGAAAGAGTTCCATCGTTTGTTGATTAAGATAATGAGGTTTATACCAAACTCTTCATTTAAGCACTTATCTTTTGATTCCCGATCTAACCACATCTCAGATGCTCGAATGTGTGCAACATTCTTGTTTAACTGTCCGAGACAATCAATTTGGTACTCGATTTCAAAGAGTTACCTCGTTCGTTGATGAAGATTTTGTGGTTTATTCCGAACTCTTTATTTAAGCACTTATCTTTTGATTCCTGATCAAAACACAACTTTGATGTTCGAATGTGTGCAACATACTTCTAGAACTCAACTAGACAATCGATTTAGTACAAGATTTCAAAGAGTTACCTTGTTTGTTGATAAAGATGTCGTTATTTACAACTGAACTCCTTATTTCAGCACTTATCTTTTGATTCCCGATCAAACAAGAACTCCGATGCTTAAGTGTAAGCATCATACTAGTAGAACTCATCCAGACGATTGATTTGGTACAGTATATCAAAGAGTTACATTGTTTGGTTATGAAGATATCTTGGTTTATACTGAACTCTTTATTTAAGCACTTATCATTTTATTCCCAATCAAACCACAACTATGATGCTCGACTCTGAGTAACATACTTGTAAAACTCATCTAAACGATCAATTTGGTAAAAGATTTTGAAGAGTTGTATCTTTTGTTGATGAAGATATCATGGTTTATGCCAAACTCTTTATTTAAGCATTTATCTTTTGATTCCCGATCAAATCAGAACTCCAATACTCTAATGTGTGCAACATACAAGTGGAACTCATCGAAACAATAGATTTTATACATAATTTCAAAGAGTTACATCGTTTGTATATGAAGATATCGTGATTTATGTCAAATTCTTCATTTATGCCCATATCTTTTGATTCCCGATCAAAACACCACTCCGATGCTTGAATGTGAGCAAAATACTTGTAGAACTCATTAAGACAATTGATTTGGTACAAGATTTCAAAGTTTATACCAAAATCTTCATTTAAATACTTATCTTTTGATTTTCGATCAAACCACAATTCTGATGCTCGAATATGTGTAACGTACTTGTAGAACTCATTAAGATGATGAATTTAGTACAAGATTTTAGAGAGTTCCATCATTTGTGGATAAAAATATTGTGGTTTATACCGAACTCTTCATTCAAGCTCTTATCTTTTTATTTCCAATTGAAATACAACTTTGCTGCTTTAATGTGTGCTACATACTTGTAGAACTCATCAAGATGATTTATTTAGTACATGATTTCATAGAGTTCCATCGTTTTTGATTAAGATATTGAGATTTATACCGAACTCTTTATTTAAGCTCTTATCTTTTGATTCCCGATCAAACCACATCTCCAATGCTTGAATGTGTGCAACATATTTGTAGAACACTTCAAGAAAATCAATCTGGTACTAGATTTCAAAGACTTACCTCATTTATTGATGAAGATATTGTGGTTTACTCCGAACTCTTCATTTAAGCACTTAGCTTTTCATTCCCGATCAAACCACAACTCCGATGCTCGAATGTGTGCAACATACATGTAGAACTCATCGAGGCGATCAGTTTGGTACAAGATTTTGAAGAATTACCTTTTTTATTGATGAAGATATCGTGGTTTATACCAAACTCTTCATCTAATCACTTATCTTTTTATTTCCGATCAAAGCACAATTGCAAACCTCGAATGTGTGGAACATACTTGTAGAACTCATTGAGACAATTTATTTAGTAAAATATTTCAAAGATTTCCATCGTTAGTTGATGAAAATATTGATGTTTATACCGAACTCATGTAGACAATCGATTTGGTAAAAGATTTTAAAGAGGTACCTCATTTGTTGATAAAGTTATCATGATTTATAATCGAACTACTTATTTAAGCACATATCTTTGTTGGAACTGACACTACTACAAAATAAGCTTTTCCAAACAGGCTTCTGTGTTATTAAATGAAAGCTATTGTGACACATGATACTATCCTGACAAATTTTACCCTGTTGTCCTAAGTAGTGCTGCAATAGGTGTGTGATCTTCTAACAACAGTAAATGGTGTCAAGATTTTGTGTTGGGTAAATGTATCTAATATAATAACATTTACTGTAGGCTTAAGCTTTTTATCTTCACTGATTTGTGTCACGAAATGAATCTCAAACAACTATTTTTATTGTTGGTAAATAATACTTACTTCGCAGATACACGTGTCATTAAATGAATTTAAAACAACAATTTTTATTGTGGATAAATAATATTTACTTTACAGATTTACCTGTCAGGAAATAAATTTAAAATAATAAACTATATTGTGGGTAAATAATATTTACTTCACATATTCAGGTGTCTGGAAATGTATCTAACATAACAATATTTAGTTTGCTTAAAAATATTTTGGTGATAAAATAAATTGTGAGTACAATTATTTTACCTAAGACCAAATGATGTGCTAAGCATGTTTATTTCCATGTCAAGACAAATAACTTTTGCTCACACCATATTCTATCACATAAATATCTTGTTCATTAAAAATAGTTTTCATATTCTTATTACAGTTAAATTGAATTCCAACAAAACAGAAAATAATAATTTACCGATTGAATTGCAAATAATATACATAAAAAATTGAATGCAAATACATCTATAACATATTTAAATAACTTGAATATTGAAATAAATTGTTCAAAAAGTAGCCACCATAATGACTAATTAATCTCTAAATACTAAAAATAAATTTGTCATTTCACATTTTAAATGGATACTACCAAAATTACTGCTAAACAAACTAAACTGCATATGAAGCTGCTTGAATATAAATTGCACCCATCAATCCTCAATGTAAATTGAAATTTGAAAAGAAAAAAATTCAATAAAATATATCAATAATTAATATAAGAATATGATTTCAACAATAGCTTGTTCAAAAGAAAATAAAACTTTAAAGAGAGTTTCATACCAAATGTTTAGGCCAAGAAATATTTGCACCAAGTGCACTTTGAATTGTTTCTAACGGGAAGTACGGACAAATCAATTCCTCATTGCCATCAATTGCTGCTTTCACTTCCACGTCAAAACCAATTTTGTACTAATTGGCACCCATGAACAACATCTAATGGATCCATACTCCAAATATTTCCTCTTGCCACATTTTTATTTGGATCAAGAAAATTCTTAAAGAGAACCTCACGCCTCTACCAAATAAAATATTTAATTAGTTTATATAAATCATTTAGAATAAAAAATTGAATATTATTAATATTTGAAAAAGAAACTAAGACAAGAAAGGACCAAAGCTACGAAACCAAAAAAATGAGTCCATAAAGACAAGTCAGAAGCTAAAGACATCAACAAGAAAATAAAGATTAGCAAAAAAAAGACAAGTCAGAATTAGTCTTGGCCAACCAAAACATCCAGTTAATCATGTATTTGATCCATTCACTTTAGAGAGATGGGTCCTTGAAATAGAGTTGCACTACTCCTAAACACTTGGTTTTCCATTGCCAAGACTACAACCTATTTCCTTGAAAATATTCAAATAAGGTGCAATACGTGGTTGTACAGAAACTTTATTTCTACTTGTTCGATTGAACTTTGATTCAACGTAATTAGCTAGATAATGACTGCAAAAGTTTAAACATTCTTGTGCAACATCTCCTTGGGCTATGGAACCTTCAGACTTATTCCTATTTCGTACATAGAATTTAAGTTCACCCAAATACCTAAAAAAGAATGAATAATATTATTTTTAATCAAATATTAAACATATTAAAAAGTATCAAATTTTTAGTTTCCTACCTCTCAATTAGGATACATCCAATGGTAGAAAACTGGACCACCTAGATGAACTTCAGTAGCCAAACGAATGGTAAGAAAAACCAACGGATCAAAAAATGTTGGAGGCAAATATTTCTCTAATTGACAAAGTATTACAACAACTTCTTTTTCTTACTTCAGAATTTCTCTAGGATCCACCACTTTAGCACAAAATTTTCTAAAATATTTTGACAATCTGAGCAATGGATGACGAGCATACTTTGGCAATGTTTTCCTAATTGCTATAGGAAGCAATTGTTACATCAAGATATGATTGTCGTGACCCTTTAGATTGGAGATTTTTAGAGGCTTAATCTGAACAAGATGAGATATGTTTCCTACATAACCATTGGGAACTTTAATATTCTTAGGACTTCGCAGAACATACTCTTCTCCTTCTTGTCCATTGTAAAGGAACCTGGAGGAATGTAAGCTTTTCCTCCACGCTTAGGAATTGCCCAAAGATCATCTCGTATCCCCAATTCTTTCAAACAATCTCTTGACTGATAGGTGTCCTTTGACTTTTCTTTAATATCCAATAATATTCCCCAAATTGCTTCAGTAACATTTTTCTCAGTGTGCATGAAATCCAAGTTATGCCTTATAATATTAGTTTTCCAATATGGTAAGTCAAAGAATATGCTTTTTTTCTTCCAATTGTAATGTAACTCGGGATTATTGATTGCTAAAAATTTTAATTAGCAATTTAGCAAAAGCTAATAAAGTAGCAGCAAATAAATTATCAAACCCAGATGAGTGAAATTTCGAAAACCTTACATACTAAAACATAGTTTCTTGGAATATTATTTAGGGACATTCAAAAATTGGGTTTTGAGAATTCGAAAACAAAATAACTTGGAATTAAACAAAAAGTGAAAAGATTTTTGGATCAAATATGGAAACCGCAGATTCCAGGGTCTTCTACCTATCACGCCTTACATGTAATGACAATTTAATTAATACCAGTTTAATTCCTAATCATATTGAAACATTAGAAAATTAGTACGAATTTCTAGATCAGACAATTCATACAGTAGATTAATTCAATATCTATTTCGTTCGGTCTTTAGAAGAATGAAATTAACTCCTAAACCCTACAGATTTATTCCTATAATCTATTTCCCTCTTTTCAGACAAGAAATTGAATTATATTATGAAAATATTTTTCCATTGAAGATTATTACCTTTTGAGTCTTTAATTATCAAATAATCAATCCTAATATGTGGCTAGCAAATCTAGATTGCAGATTAAGCACTATATTTCATAAACTATGACAGGAAAGGATAATTAATTCAATTAATCAAATATGCATACATGATAGTTCAAAACCCTAGAATCTGATGGTTATTTAGTTACACACAACCGTAACAAATATTATCAAGGAAAGATAAAATCTGAATTGGAACTACATAATATAAGGTGTACAATTTTTGCTGGAAAATAAGTCTCAAAATAATGAATAAGTCTATATTTTTTGAACTATAGAGCTATTTATAATAGCGGTAGATGTATCCTACTAAGCCTAGGAGATACTCAATCTCAAATCTCGATCAAATCTTTAGAAAATAAGGTCGACGTCGACCAACGTGTAGCCATGTCGACCGACGTGGAGTCTAGCTTTGATCCCAACTTCGATCCGAGAATGATCGTTGCTGGCATGTGTACGTCGACCAATGCAGTTTAGCATCAACCGACGTGGATCTTCTCGCGTTGATCCTGCATTATCCTTTGCCTCGATCGATCCATGGCCTGTGTCGACCAACACAGTCTTGTGTTGGTCGACACTGAAGCTCCCACAAAGCCTCCTTCTCCATACTTAGCCAAATTCGACCCTAAATCTGCAAAACACAGCACCACGAGCATAACACGGGCGAAAACCCTTTCATGCATGACAAAACAAGTAAATTGCATTAAAACAATTAAAACAACCTAAAAACTAAACTTTAAGTTAGTGAAAATCGAACTTATGAACGCCCCCAAACTAAAACTATTGATCGTCCTTGATCAATTCACAGACAATAACTCAAATCACATGCAGATACAAGTGTGCAATGCCTCACAAGTCCTTTTAAATCACTCTAAGTAGCACTCATCCACATAAATCACACAATCCAGACACAATTTAAATCATCAAATCGTCGAAGAGGAACCTCACAGGGTACTGTTTGCACTCATCACTGAAGTGTTTATGGGTACGTATTTCTCTCAATTTAAGGCCGTAGCTCACAATTACCATAGGTTTGACAAATTCCTCATCTCTCCACTGCTCAATAGTGTAGTTTTTCAGGGAATCAAATAGGTTTTAATTGGGTTGTAACGTGGCTTACCTAAAAGGTGGGGTATTTTTGGCTAAGTGACTTAAGATTCATCAATGTGATATCAACACCAATCACACCACCACCACATCAACTCATCTACATTCTTTCCATCGTTTTCTCAATCACTTTCTCTTTTTTCTCTCTTCTTTTTTTTTCTAGGGTCCCTTCTCAATTTTTTTTCTCTTCCCAACATCTACTTTGTGAACTTGCATAATTTTTGTCTTTTATGAACTTGTGTTCACTCTTTTTTCTTTTCACCTTTGGGACCCTAATTTTCATTTAATCCCAAAAATCCACAACAAAATCCCACGTTATCCAACCATCTACTCCTCACGTTTATCAACTATTCTGTTATCAAAGGAAAATCATTCAAAGCTCAAATGGGCTACGAGTGGAGATAATGAAAGGTTAGTGTATGGTGAATGGGTTATGAAAGAACATGCTTATAATCATTTTCACCTTATTACTATACTTATGCTACCTCAAGAGAGGTACTTGTCAAATTCTAGAAGATTCTGGCTAAAGGCCTTGTCCCACATCACACGAATAGCAAGGCTAAAAAATTCTCACATGGGTTTAAATTTTCTTACTCTTCAACAATTATCCAATTCAAATAGTCCATCATGCACAATTCATGCATCAAAGAGCGACTCATCAAGCAAGTTACACCTATCATTGGCTACTCTATCACACATATTTTAATTCCATATCCACAAATAATGAATCATAAACCAACTATTTTCGTTCTAGGGAGGACTAGTGAAATTGTCAAACCAACATCATCAAATAGTTTCGACTGCCCTAGGTTCAAAGCTAAAAAGACAAAACTAATGACAATATGCAGCAATTTGTAACACAACTTCTACCTAAAATGCATTAGCGGAAAGCAATAAATAAAAAAAACAAGTAAAAAAAACATTTCCCTTTGCCATGTCCTCATCCCCCCAAATTTATTTCACTCGAAGGAGTGGAAAACTTTGAAAGTCAGATTGGAAAAGAGAAAAGATACCTCAAGACAGGTTGGTCGGGCCAATGTCGTCATCCAATCTCCGTCGCCTCCGCGTTCAATAGGTAGTCAAAGGCTCAATGTAGAGGTAGATCTCATCCATCCTCCTTGTCAAATGTTGCAGCTGAGCATCAACCGACTCCCGATGGGTTGAACGAAGTGCATACTCCCTCAATGGTCGTGCGCATCTCCTCAAAGGAAGTATGTTGCTGCTCCATGAAAGTGTACTGCTTATGCATGAAACTGCGCTGCTGCTCGGCCAACTACAGCTGCTTCTGCATGAAGGCCATGTACTAAGCCCAATCTGGCTCAGCGGAGCCCGAGCTCTCCCCACCGAAGAATGCAGTCCCCTGCACCTCAGCGGCATCCCCCATCATTTCATCGGCTGCAGCCGGAGCTATAGCTGGTGATGCTCCTCTCTCTCCTGCTCGGCGGTAAGAATACGCTGATCATGAATCATCCGTGGACGGTGTTGAAGGTGGGATGTGGTGGCGCCTACTCCACACTGGCCAACAATGAGCTGCATATGAGCATCAGCCCTCATGAGCTAGTTGTTACAGAAGTTCAAGTCCGTGACATGTGTCAAATCTGGTCGGGGAAAAGGTAAGAGGTCGCCGTTGGAGAGTCTCCAAAACCAACCACCTTGCCGTCGGCGAAAAATCATCTGCATCTATAAAAGCTGTAGGTCATCGAGGCCAATAGGCGGTGGACAAGTTGTCAAATCAAAAGTCGGGACGCCCAAGTGCTCAATAGTGGGGGTGATCTATTCCCCACTCCAGATAGTGCCAGATTTGGCCTTCTTTTGTCTCTCCCATTTAATAGTGACCAGTGTTGCGAGACTAACAAGGGGTCCTCGTGAGCATACCCCAAAGGGCCAATAACTCGGGAAATCTGACCTTCCCACTATCATTTATGCCGGTAACAGACACCCCATGTTGGAATTGTATACATAAAAGCATTATGATTGGTATATTTGGAAATGTTATGTTGGATATATTGGTAATCATTAATGAATTGCAATAAACAACTCCTGTCTGAATGAACAATCATACGATGCGAACAAACACATCATGTTATCTCGTCGATAGGGATATCATAGGGTGTGTAAGAGATCACAGAAGATCGTGTAGATCGTTTGACCTAGCAAGATATAAACAGTTATCATAGCTGAGACAGTTTCTGGTTTGGCTGTCGGTTTAGGCTGTGGCACACAAGTCCATAAGTGGTTTATCTTGACTGCTTTGTGTGATCGGTACATCTCAATATATTGATAAGTGATAAGTTAGGATTTTCACCAACTTATCTGGTTGTTCTTTGACTAAATGTGTGGTGTAAAGATCGTTTTTGTACTTGTTTTCGTGCATGAATTGGCTTTTGTACCCGTAATGTTGTGTTTGATGAATCATGCAGGTTTTTAGTCACAAACAGAGAATAGTTGGATTTCCAGTTTCAGGTCCACGTTGATCGACGAGGATGTCCCGTCGATCGACGAGGAGATTGAAGAAGGAGCGATCGACGAAGGAAGAAAAGAGAAGATCGACGGAGGCAACAACCACGTCGATTAAAGCCATTCCACGTCGATCGACGAGGGTACTTCACCAGCATTGATCGACGCCAATCTCCCACGATCAATGCGAGTTCGGGATTCCTAGTCTGCAACTGTTTTGAAGATAAAGCCATATCTACACTTAGATATGGTATGATACATTCTCCACTATTATATAAAGCCATGTAAATTCATTTTTCAAAGGGAGAAGACATTAGAATAATTACAAGATTTTAGAATTGAAGATTGATTAGAGATTCCCAAGGTTTTTGAAGTTTATGTTTGAAGACAGAGTTCTGTGGGATTATTTTCGAATTCCGATTTTTATGCAATTCAGGTTTTATTCTATGATGAATATTACTCTGATTATGTGTAACTAATCTCTTCTTCAGATTCTAGGGTTTCGAATTATCAATGTATGCATGTTTTGATTAATTGAATTATTTTCCCTTTCCCTTCGTAGTTTGTGAGATCTGATTTTAATTCATAATCTTAAGTTTGTTGGTCGTCTTAGGATTAACTAGTTGATTACTTGAGACGTAACTGTAATAGTTTTCAATGGAAAAAGATTTTCACAATATAATTTGATTTCTTGTCGTAACAGAAGGAAATTTATTGTAGGGATATTTCTGTAGATCTTTGGAGTTAATTAATTTATCTTGAGACCGAGCGGAGATAGGTAATTGATTAATCTACTTTACGAATTGTCCAACAAAGAAGTTCGTAATACTTTTTTGATGTTTCACTACGAAGAGGAATTAAAATTGGGAAATAATCAATTTATTCATTCATGTCATACTTGATAAGGAGATATTCCTAGAATCTGTATTTCTCATAACCATTTTCAACCAACGTATTTTAATTTACTGTTTACTTTTTACTTACAAGGATTATGATTTGCAAAAAAACGAAAACCCAAAATTTGCTTTTCCTAACCAGTATTTTAAGAACGTCTGATTTAGTATTTAGGACTTTTCGTCGTTTCATTCCCTGTGGGATCGATAATTTTATTTGCCGCTATATTATTAGCTTTGCTAAGTCGCTTGTTAAATAATTTTGCGATCAAATTTTGGCGCCGTTTCTGGGGAGTGAACAAAATTAATCTTACTATTAAATCTGTGATTAAAGTACTGATTTAGGCTGTAAATTTTGTATTTTCCTTTAATTTCTCGTATTTTCGTAAATCACGTCGATCGACGCTTAATCTCGTCGATCAACGCCATATTTTCTTCCTCGTCGATCGATGCTTACTCTCGTCGATCGACGCCTTATTTGTTTTCAGATTTTCAGTTTTTCATTTTTCAGTTCATTCCGTTTATTTTCAGTCTTACTTCACTGCCTCCTTTGCTGTACAGGTAGTGCATGAGTACACGAACCAGAGGAAAGGACCCGCTATATTATCACCCGGATATTGAAGCCACTTGCAGAAAGATCCGGAAGAATAAGCGTGCTCAGGAAGGCTCAAGCAGCCAAGCAATGGACGAACAACCACCAATTATTCAACCGCAACCACCAATGCTAACTGCAGAGGAGCAAGCTGTGCTTCTCCAAGAAGTTCAAGCTATGAGGGCACAGATCCAACAGTTCAACCTGGAGAAAGACCTCGAGAGGAACAACCCGAATGGAAGGGATGTTCGCCATAACCCACTGTTCGATGACAATCCTGACAATGGAGAGGATGACAACCAGGATCCGCCAGGGGATTCTGACGATGAGGAAGAAGAAGAGGCCATGCAGAACCGGTATAAACCTCGGTTCAAGGAAACAGACTTCAGGATTGGCATCAATGCCAATAATTTTGAACTGAAGACCGGATTGGTGCAGATGGTGCAGCAAAACCAATTTGGAGGAAGACCAACTGAAGACCCCTATGCACACCTGGATAAGTTCCTGATGCTCTGCAACACTGTCAAAATTGGAGGAGTCAGCAAGAGTGCCATCCGAATGCGTCTGTTCGCATTCTCTCTGCGGGATAAGGCACAATCATGGTTCACTGCATTAGACAAGGGGAGCATAAGCACATGGACTGAACTGAGGAATAATTTCTTGGAGGACTTCTTCCCTCCAAATGTCATCAGGCAGCGAAGAAAAGAAATCATCAGGTTCGCTTAACGACCCGATGAAAGCTTCAGTGAGACGTGGGATCGATTCAAAGAGCTGCTGAGATCATGCCCCGGACATGGTTTTCCGCCAGGAGAACAGGCAGAGGCCTTTTACGAAGGGCTCAATGAAAAGACCGTCAAATTGGTGGACACCACACTAGGTGACTCCATCATGATGAAGAGCGGAAAGAAAGCCATGGAATTATTCCAAAAGATGGCTAACAACACTCAAAGGTGGTCCTCATGCCGAACTCGGCCTGTAAAAGCAATCGAGAAAGCAGTGGAGAAAGTCGCCGAACAACCTTATCTGGCAACTGAACTGAAGAAGCTAAAGGAAGAATTCGCGACTCTAAAGCAAGAGAAAGCAGTCGCTGCTGTCGAGGCGATACAAACTCCAACTGAGGGGGACAATGCCGAGGTAAATTTCATTCAAAGGGGCGGCTATCAAAATAATTACCGAGGAGGATTTCAGCAACACAATCAGTAGCATAACCAGCCCTATACCTTTAATCATGCGAGGAGTCACCCTGGATTCTCCTACGCAAACCCTCAAGCTGTAGAGCAACCACCACCAGGATTCGCCGTACAGGATGAGCGATAGTGGAGAAGAAGAAGCCAAATCTCGAGTAGATTTTGGCTAAGTTCATGGAAGGCTCCACTGATACGGTAGCCAAGCTCAAACAAGAATTATTGGGCGTGAACACCAAGGTTGATCAGGTGCATAAGCATGTGCAGATCATTGAGAATCAAGTCAGCCAGATCGCCGATGCCCTTGGGACGAAACACAAGCCGGGACAACTCCCGAGCAACACTCAGGTCAACCCCAAGAACCAGAATCAGAGGAATCAAGTGAATGCCATAACTCTGCAAGGGGGTAAGTCCTATGAAGGGCCAACGCAAGCAGGGACAAGTACTCGGGATGAAGGAGAAATCGAGCAAGACAAAGAGGTCAGCGCAGACGAAGTCCCGTCGACCGATGCGAGGCCTCCTTCGATCGATGAAGCATCAAAATCCCCGTCGATTGATGCGGATTCTCGTCGATTGACGTCTTCCCCTGCTCCACCTCCGAAGAAACCACCTCTGCCATTTCCGCAGCGGTTTGCCAAGGCCAAGATGAACGAAAGGTATGCACGTTTTTTGGAGACGATGAAGAAGGTGCACATCAACATTCCATTGGTCGAAGCCTTGCAAGAGATGCCCGGGTACATCAAGTTCCTGAAAGACATGGTCTCTCAGAAACGACCCTTCTCAGAGCATGAGACGGTCAACCTATTCGAAGAGTGCAGTGCTATCATCCAAAAGAAGATGCCAATCAAAAGGGAAGACCCATGCTCCTTCACAATCTCTTGCGTCATCGGAAGGGAGACCTTTGGGAAAGTCCTCTGCGATTTCGGTGCCTCAATCAACCTGATGCCATTGTCAATCTTCAAGCGGTTGAAGATCGAAAGTATCAAGCCCACAACAATCTCGCTTCAGATGGCCGATCGATCAGTCACTTACCCGAAAAGCATTGTGGAAGATGTGCTGGTGAAGGTGAAAGACTTCATTATCCTAGCCGATTTCGTGGTGCTCGATATGGAAGAGGATCGCAACATCCCTCTGATCCTTGGAAGACCATTCCTGAAGATCAGAGGAGCATTGATCGATATTCGAGACGGCAAACTCACATTCAGAGTGAACAATGAGTCGGTGACATTCTCGATCTACAAGGCAATGGAGAAGCACAATGATGGAAGCTACACAAAAGAATGCCACATGATTAACTACTTCAGCCCGATAATGTCTTCTCCATTCACCTCTCTCAAAACCGAACCAGACTTCCTAGAAAACTGCTTGCAACACTCTCTGTTCTCGTCAACAAATCTGGATGAGGTAACCGAGGAAATCTTGGATTTGGTCATGGATCTGGACGTGTTTGAGGAAATAACTCGGGAAAAAGAAATCAAAAGAGAACCACTGCCTGATCGATATAGCCAGAACAACTCAGAAAGGGTGGAAAACAAGCCCCCGTCAATCGATGCCACTGCATCGTCGATCGAGGCCACTGCAAAAACCACGTCGATCGACGGAGGGTCTTCGTCGATCGACGGCAACCTGAGGCAGTGCTCCAGCTCTGATCCACCAGTTCTGGAACTCAAAACACTTCCGGCACATCTCAGGTACGCATTTCTGGGTCCTGATGATACTTACCCTGTCATTGTTTCTGCCTATCTTACACAGGGGGAGTTGGACAAACAGCTGCGAGTTCTGCATAAATACAAGTCCGCCATCGGATGGACTTTGGGGGATATCAAGGGAATCTGCCCTTTGCTGTGCATGCATAAAATCATCCTTGAAGAAGAAGCCAAACCGAAGAGACAAGCACAGCGACGATTGAACCCAATCATGCAAGAAGTTGTAAAGAAGGAGATTCTCAAACTCCTAGACCATGGCATGATCTACCCAATCTCCGACAGGAAATGGGTGATCCCTACACTAGTAGTAGCCAAGAAAGGGGGGATGCTGATAGTGAAAAATGACGATGGAGAGGAATTTGCGACAAGACCAGTCACGGGATGGCGGTTTTGCATTGACTACCGAGCTTTGAACACCGCCACGTGCAAGGATCACTTTCCCCTACCCTTCATCGATCAAATGCTTGATAGATTATCTGGTTACCTTTTCTATTCTTTTCTTGATGGTTACTCAGGGTACAACCATATAGCTGTGGCGCCTGAAGATCAACACAAAACAGCATTCACCTGTCCTTATGGAGTATTCGCCTACCGTCGGATGCTATTTGGATTATGCAATGCACCGGCTACCTTCCAAAGATGCATGATGGCAATCTTCCACGGTCTGATCAAAGATGTCATGGAGGTATTCATGGATGATTTCTCAGTTTTTGTTAGCTCATTCCATGTTTGTCTGCAGAATCTAGCTACTGTACTTGAGAGATGCACCGAGACAAACTTATGCCTCAATAGGGAGAAATGCCACTTCATGGTGCGAGAGGGGATTTTTTTAGGACATCGAGTATCAGCCGAAGGACTAGAAGTGCACCGGGCCAAAGTGATAGCCATTGAAAAGATGCCACCGCCGACAAATGTTAAAGCTGTCCGAAGTTTCCTAGGCCACGCCAGATTTTATAGGATGTTCATCAAGGACTTCTCAAAGATATCTCGGCCCCTATGCAACCTTCTGGAGAAAGACGTCTCCTTCGTGTTTGATGACAATTGTTTGAAGGCCTTCGAGAAATTGAAAGAGGCACTGGTAACTGCACCAGTCTTGACATCACCAGACTGGGATGAGCCCTTCACATTGATGTGCGACGTCAGTGACTATGTTGTTGGGGCAGTATTGGGGCAACTAAAAGGAAGACTCTTCCATGTGATTCATTACGCCAGCAAGAGCATGAATCCAGCCCAATGCAACTACACCACCACGGAGAAAGAGATGCTCGCGGTTGTCTATGCCTTCGACAAGTTCCGACCATATCTGATAGGCTCAAAGACAATCATTTTCACCGACCATGCAGCCATCAGATATCTGTTTGCAAAGCAAGATGCGAAGCCTAGACTGATCCGGTGGATACTGTTACTACAAGAGTTTAACTTGGAGATCAAGGACAGAAAAGGAAGCGAGAACGTGATTGCCGACCAATTTCAAGGCTCGAGCCACCGGTCGAAGGGGATGATCAGCAGATGATGATCCGAGAGACATTACTCGACGAACAGATCTGCGCCGCTAGGGAATTAAAAGAGATGTACGAGTCCAAGACACCTTGGTATGCAGATTTCGCCAACTACTTGGTTGGCGGTGTTCTTCCTCCGGACTCTTCTCCATATGCAAGGAAGAAGTTTTTGCATGACGTCAGATTCTACTACTGGGAGGATCCCTACTTATGGTGTAGATGTGCTGATAGCGTCATTCACCGTTGTGTGCCCCAGTCCGAGTGGCAACAAATCTTTGAAGCCTGCCACTCATCTCCCAGTGGTGGCCATCACTCAGCCAACCGGACCGCATTCAAAATCCTTGCCAGTGGATTCTACTGGCCATCCATCTATGAGATCTGTCGTGGATGGATAACGGGTTGTGATCACTGCCAGAGGACCGGCAACATCTCGCGAAGGAACGAAATGCCATAGAAGGCGGTCATCGAAGTCGAGATCTTTGATGTTTGGGGGATCGACTTCATGGGACCCTTTCCACCATCCCAAGGGTTCTCATACATCCTCCTGGCAGTAGACTACGTATCACGATGGGTCGAGGCTACTCCAACAGTCACAAATGACTCCAAGGTAGTCATCAAGTTCCTACAGAAGCTGATAACGCGATTTGGGACACCAAGAGCCTTGGTAAGCGACGGGGGATCCCACTTCTGCAACAAATGGCTTGCTACCCTTCTCGCCAGATACGGAGTCAAACACCGAGTCACCACTCCATATCATCCACAAGGGAATGGGCTGACGGAGCTGTCCAACCGAGAAATCAAGCAAATCTTGGAGAAGACGATGAAGCAAAGAAAGGAGTGGGCGGCAGTGCTTGATGATGCATTATGGGCATACCGCACCGCCTACAAAACATCAATTGGGACGTCACCCTACTAACTGATTTTTGGAAAGTCCTGTCACTTCCCGGTGGAGATGGAGCACAAGGCTTGGAGAGCAGTGAAAGAACTTAACCTAGATTGGAGGACAGCCGCAGAAGAGCGAGCCGTGGCATTGAGTGAATTAGAAGACTTCCGAGATGAAGCTTATGAGAACAATGTCATCTACAAGAATCGAGCGAAGAGGTTCCACGACCAAAGGATTCGCTCACATGTTTTCCATTCAAGTGACAAGGTTCTTCTCTTTAAATCCCGTCTTCGATTCATGCCCGGGAAGCTATAGTCAAAGTGGGCCGGACCGTACACCGTGATCTGCCAATTTATGAACGGTGTAGTCGAACTAGCTGGCCAAGATGGGAAGAACTTCAAGGTGAACGGACAGAACCTGAAACCATACTTCACCCCACTTCAAATCAAAATGGTGGAGAATTACTACTTGAACCGAGCTTAAAGACACAGGTATTGTCGAGCTAGCAACATAAAACCAAGCACTGGTTGGGAGGTAACCCAACAGTTTACTGTTTTCTTTATTTCTGTTATTTTCAATTCAGTCACTTCGAGTCAGTCAAGTTTCGTACTTTTAGAAAACTTTCGAGTTGTTTTGGTCCAGTCGTCTACCGGAACACGTCGATCGTTGCTTCTCGGCAGGGATCGATGAGGAAACTTTGACCACGTCGATCGACGAGAATGCCTCGTCGATCGACGCAAACAATTCTGAGGCCGAACAGAGACGGGTTTAAAACCCAAAACCCTCATTCCTTTCACTCACAAACACACTTGCACAATTTTTTTCTCTCCAAACACCCACTTGAATTTTTTCTCTCCAAATCTGACGCTTCCACCCACGGTATGTATCCTAACACTCTCCTCTTCGATTATTTCATATGATTGAAGGATTTGAGCATGATTTTGTTAGAAATTGAGTTTGGAACCCTTGTGTCCATTTTTGCAATTTTGACGATTTCGTTGCTTTCTATTATGATTAGTCGATATGGTTGATTGTTTTAGTCGATATACTTCTTTGTCTTAGATGGGTTGCTTGGCTTACTTTGAATTTGATGATCGTAGTTTGGGGGATAATTCTTGTTGGGGGTGTTGTTCATGTCCTACTATTTTTGAGATAAATTCTTTCAATCGATGATGTAATATGCTTGGATAGAGGGTGAATTGCATGAATTTCGAATCAATTTTGCATGGGTAGATACATTTTGTGGACAATTGCACAGTTGATTGTTGTAATGTTGGGAATTTTGTGGAGTTGTTTTGATGAGCTTTGACATATTTTTCCACTACCCTTGCAGATTGATTATGGACTTCCAACCCACCTTCGCCAAAAAGGCTTATGACCGACGCTTTCGGAAGCTCTCAAGCGACGAGTTTGCCATCCGACAGACACTATACCCATGTCCGAAAACAATTCATCGTCTGGGAATTCGAGCGGATGTGGAAGATCTTCTGCGACGAGTAATCTGGAGTGCTTGGATAACAGCACGGTGGCCGAAATATCCGTCGCTTGTCTTGGAGTTTCTTGCCTCACTCGATGTTTATGAGGTTCAACCAGAGTCGGAGCCTACCACCATCGCCTTCCAGCTTCTGAATGAGCACTACGAGAGCTGAAAGGGGGAGTTGGCTTTCTTCCCCCGAGCTTTGACATTGCCCGCTTCTGGAGCCAGATAGCGCTGATGCTAAGGAGGACTTGCGGGAGTTTGACTCGGGGAACCTGAAGGCTTCCTCCATCGACAATCCAGTGTTTCGGTATCTCCAGAGATGCATGGGGGTGTCCATCACCGGCAGACACGAGAGCGGCAAGGTGAGAGTGGGGGAATTGAATGCCATCTACTGCATGCTGACCGGCGAGGAGTTCAGTTTTGCGGCGTTGGTCATGGACCATTGGAGGCACCAGATCAAGGCCACCAAGGGCAACATCTGGAGCGGGGGATTGATTACCCCGATTGCGGAGTATGTGGGCATTGATCTATCACAGATCGAGTCGCTTGAGGATGACAGTTGCAGCCTCGGCACCGGGACCCTGGTGAAGATGTTGATGCTGTCACCACGAGATGCGGGCTGGTCCCTGCGGATGTCCAATGGGGACAGGTTCCCACTTCCACAGAGGAACCTCACTCGCGTCAATGATTATCACTTCCGTGATAATTTGTTGATGAGCACACCCGCCCACTTGAGGCTCATGGTCGGAGCACAGGGAGGTCGCAGCACCTCCAGACTTCATCACTGACCGCTGACTCAGCCCGACCAGCGACCGCCACAGACGCCTCCAGAAGGGCCCGAGGAGGAGGAGCCTTAGGATGAGAGGCACGATGGAGGAGGAGAGCGGATTCACGATCAGACTTGTGGGCATTTGTCCGGCCACTTTGCGGGAGAGTCTTCATCTTCCGGAGGAGTGGATCTGGCGATGATGTACCAGTTCATGCAGCAACAGGCTGTTTTGCATGCCGAGGAGCACACCGGGCAGGCGAATTTTGGCCAGCACGTGACCACGAGGCTCAACACCCTCGACATGCAGATGCAGCGCCTTCTCCTGAACACGCAGCCCGATTCTGTCTACCTCCGATGCCACTGAGAGCGCCAGGACCACCGGCGGTGACTACCCGTTTGGCCTGCCCCCGATGTTGAGATGGAGGATCCTCCGGAGGAGGAATGAGGTACCGTTTCCTTTTTCCTTATCTAACTTTCAAACTTGTTCATTCCTTCGATTGAAACAAGTTTGGGGGGATGAGGATTGGAAAAGGGAAACGTTTGTTTGTTTTCATTTTCCCACTTTATTTTAATTTTTCGTTGTTTTGTTGTTTTTCTGTTTTAGTTTTTGATTTTTGTTTTTTCTGAACCATCACCATCCTTTTTCTTTTGCTTCAGTGTGAACAATTGCTCTCTGCAAGGCTTTTTACTCAAAATTAGTATTTTTGAACTCTTGATTTGTGATACTTGTTCTGTGTTGAATAAGTTTTGAACTCTTGATTTGTGGTACTTGTTCTGAGTTGAATAGTCTTGAGTATTGTTTTAGGAGCTTTTGAACATAGGAAAGTCGGAACTTTTTTTTTGATTATGTTGGTGTTGGAATTGAATACTTGTCTTCCCTTGGAATTGAATTGTTGATTGATAATTGAGATATTTGCCGATTAAGAATGATAATCCATGTGATAGAGTAGCCGATGATAGGAGCTGTTTTGCATGATAAGTTGATCTTTGAAATATAAATTTTTGCATGATAACTGTTCAGAATTGGGTAATTTTTGAGGAGTAACGAAAATTTCTACCTTGTGAGAAATTGTGCCATCTTTTCGTTTGATGAGTGACAAAGTCATTAGATTTACTTCCTGGAATTTGATTAATTTCTCTCTCGAGGTTGCATTAAGTGTGGTAATAAGGTGAAAATGATTTTAGGCATGTTCTTTCGTAGCCCATCTCCCATACACTCCCCTTAAATTTTCACTGGCAACCCCCTTGAGCCTTGAAAATTTTTTCTTTCTTTGATTAGGAGGGTTGATGAACAAGAAACTGTGATTTATTGGAGGATGTAAACTGTGGGAGTGTGATATGAGTTTGTGTACAAAATTAGAGGTTCCTAAGGGAAAATTTCGAAGAAAAAAAAAATGAGTGAACATTGGTGAATATGAATGAAAAGAGAAGAGAAAAAAATTTAGAAGAAAAACTTCACATGTGTAGTTCACAAAAGCCAAAATAAATTTTGAACCCTGAAAATTACAAAAGAGAAGGAACAGGATTGTGTGTTAGAAGAAAAAAAAATCATGTGGGCAAGATATGCTAAAGACTTGGTGTTTGAATGAAATATTTTGAGTCACTAAGCCAAAAATATCCTACCTCTTAGGTAAGCCACATTACAACCAAATCAAGACCTTTCTGATTCCCTGAAAAACCACACTAACAAGCAGTGGAGAGATGAGAAATTTATCAAACCTATGGTGAGGTAAACTAAAACTTTGAATGAGTGAATTTCAAAGCCTTTTTACTTGATCAAGCGATGAGTGCAAACACTTCCCGGTGAGGTTCCTCCTCAATAATTTAACATTTAGAATTTGTTTGGATTGCATGGTTTATGTGAATAAGTGATACTTAGATCGCAAAAGAAGCTTGTGAGGCATTGCACGCTTGTGTCTGTATTTGATTAGAATTCTTTTCTGTGAATTGATCGAGGACGATCAATGGTTTAAGTTTGGGGGAGTTGATAAGTTAGGATTTTCACCAACTTATATATTTGTTCTTTGACTAAATGTGTGGTGTAAAGATCGTTTTTGTACTTGTTTTCGTGCATGAATTGGCTTTTGTACCCGTAATGTTGTGTTTGATGAATCATGCAGGTTTTTAGTCATAAACAGAGAATAGTTGGATTTCCAGTTTCAGGTCCACGTCGATCGACGAGGATGTCTCGTCGATCGACGAGGAGATTGAAGAAGGAGCGATCGACGAAGGAAGAAAAAAGAAGATCGACGGAGGCAGCTACCACGTCGATCAATGCCATTCCACGTCGATCGACGAGGGTACTTCACCAGTGTCGATCGACGCCAATCTCCCACGATCGACGCGAGTTCGGGATTCCTAGTCTGCATCTGTTTTGAAGATAAAGCCATATCTACACTTAGATATTGTATGATACATTCTCCACTATTATATAAAGCCATGTAAATTCGTTTTTCAAAGGGAGAAGACATTAGAATAATTACAAGATTTTAGTATTCAAGATTGATTAGAGATTCCCAAGGTTTTTAAAGTTTATGTTTGAAGACAGAGTTCTGTGGGATTATTTTCGGATTTCAATTTTTATGCAATTCAGGTTTTATTTTTCTATGATGAATATTACTCTGATTATATGTAACTAATCTCTTCTTCAGATTCTAGGGTTTCGAATTATCAATGTATGCATGTTTTGATTAATTGAATTATTTTCCCTTTTCCTTCGTAGTTTGTGAGATCTGATTTTAATTCATAATCTTAAGTTTGTTGGCCACATCTTAGGATTAACTAGTTGATTACTTGAGACGTAACTGTAATAGTTTTCAATTGAAAGAGATTTTCACAATCTAATCTGATTTCTTGTCGTAACTGAAGGAGATTGATTGTAGGGATAAATCTGTAGATCTTTGGAGTTAATTAATTTATCTTGAGACCGAGCGGAGATAGAAAATTGATTAATCTACTTTACGAATTGTCCAACAAAGAAGTTCGTAATACTTTTTTGATGTTTCACTACGAAGAGGAATTAAAATTGGGAAATAATCAATTTATTCATTCATGTCAACTTGATAAGGAGATATTCCTAGAATCTGTATTTCTCATAACCATTTTCAACCAAAGTATTTTAATTTACTGTTTACTTTTTACTTACAAGGATTATGATTTGCAAAACAACCAAAACCCAAAACTTTTCTTTTCCTAACCAGTATTTTAAGAACGTCTGATTTAGTATTTAGGACTTTTCGTCGTTTCATTCCCAGTGGGATCGATAATTTTATTTGCCGCTATATTATTAGCTTTGCTAAGTCGCTTGTTAAATAATTTAGCGATCAATAAGATCAACAGTGAGATGACCATTCTACTTTACATATGAATGTGTAAAGAACTCGGTAACTTGGTCGGATCTAAAGTCTATTGAAAGTTGAGGGGCACACATGGGTTGACTGTCACTTTGACTTGCTATGGTGGAGAGTCTATGTACTCATATATCTACATCTTGGGTGATGGAAGTTTGTGTGGGGTTTCCTCAGGCTGAATTTAGATAACCATATCCATTTCAGGATACTGACATTCCTTGGGAAGCTCACGAAGTTCGTTATGCTAAGTCCTGTAGGCTGAATCAATGATTCAAGCATGTGCGATAAGGGCTGAGTGGTACTACTCATGATAATAAGATATTATTTAATTACAGCTAATGGTCATACGCTGAATTAATTAATGAATGTCTGAAACTTTAAATATGGACATTAACCAAGTCAATGCAACCCGTCCTTAATAACATGGTAATAAAGGGGTAGGTCAGCATTAATTCTCTGGTGGCATGAATTAATGTTTAATAATTAATTATGTTCTGGGTTGAACATGGAATTAATTAATAGGAGGCCCACTTTATTATTTGTATTTGATCCCTGGTCTGGCCCAACATTGCTCAGAGCCCATTAGGGTTTATTAAACCCTAATAGCCCATTCTCCTGATCTATATAAATAGATAAATCTCTCATTTCCCACATAGGTTCTTGAAGTTTCAAATCAGAAACCCTAGAGAGAATTGAGTGAGTGGGCGGCTGTAGATCCCGTAGCGTATCCTCAAAAGATTTCTAGATCGAGCAAGGGAACATATCAGAAGATCAGATCTGTATGAACACCATAAACGGTCTACCGCTGTATTCAATTCGCAGGAGTTGAGGTATTCCAAAATCCATCTATTGCAATTAAGTTTCTAGGAGCATGCCTAGGTTCGCCTAATTTATTTAATCTATATTTATTTTCGATATCCTAAGAACGATCCTTGGCAAGTTAATTAAAATGGCAATTCCTGTTGTCTATTGTAGACTGAAATCCTACAATTGGTATCAGAGCGAGGTTCTAGTTCATAGGTTCTATCCTGAATAAATTGTGATTAAATAAATATGTATGTTCATGGATGGATTTATTATTGTTGTGGAAGGTTTTTGTTTTCGTGGCCTTCTCATTTTTGGTTTTTGTTTTTCACCATGAGAAAAATCGTGGTTAGATTGATAGGGAAAAATCTGTAATAGATCTAGATCTATTTCTTTGTATTTTTGTTTCAATCTGTAAGAATATATTCAAAGACCATGTTGAAGATGGAGAAGAAGTCTTCCCAGCAATCAGTCAACCACCTGCAGCCACTCACCGGTGACCGGCAACCGGCGTAGGGCAGCGGCGCACGTGCAGGACGATAGTGGCGCGCAGGAAACCTTAGGGTTTGGCCTGCGCGTGGTTGGGTCGCCTCTCACCGTGCACGTGCATTTTCTCCGACTAGAAGGGTCGTCCCCGGCATCCTCTCGGTCAGAAGCAACGGGCAGAGGGTTTGGGCTCGCGGCGGAACCCTTACTGTGAGGGTGGCGGCGGTGCGTAGCAACAAACCCTACGGTTTGTGCCGCACGCGGCTGGGCTGTGCCTTCACCGGTGTTCGCGACCCCGGCTCTCCTCTCTCTCTCTCTTTGTGTCATCTTCACGACGATGATGATGCGTGCTGACAGACAGCGGTCGCACGCAGGAGGCCCGCGCCAGTTCGCAAAAAAAAAAACAACAACTGCAACCTGTTGCAGATTCTCATGACTGTAGCTGGTTCAGATGTTGCTGGTCAAGTTCGGCGTTCCTCCTCCGGCCAGCGACATCGCACGAGGGTGGTGACTGGCGTGGGTGGTGTGGCTATGGCGGTCAGAGGCGGCGGCGGCAGCTGTAGGGGTGGCTGGCGGCTAAGGTTTAAAACAAACCCTAGGGTTTGTGCAGCTGGGCCTATTTTCGGGCTCCCCAGCCTGAAGGCAGCCTGGTTAAGCTGTGTACTCTAGTTCTGGCCCATTGTGCAGCCCGGTTTGCAGTTTTATACTGGGAGCTCAATTATGAAGATCTGTATTGATGATAAAGCCTTGTAATAGATAGGTTTTAATTTGTAATCGCATCTGAGAGGCCACAAGAAATTTTATTTGTTTATTTAATTGTTTTCTCGTATGATCTGATTTATTATGTGAGCACTAGTAAATAATAGGAAAGCATGCTAGTGCTTTTATTATTTAATTTTAAAGCATGTTGTAGATAATAGGGAAGCATGTTACTACTTTATTATTTACTGTTCAAAGCATGCTTTATGTGATTTATTTTATGTATTAAATTATGTCTATAAATTTCGGAATCATGTTGGGAAAATGTGATGGAATTTTAGATGTGACATAATTTATGGATCATAAAATAATCTGTGCGCATAAGAACATTTTGAAAGAAAAAGACTAAGCAAGATTTTTTAATTAAAATCAACAAGACCTCCACAATGCTGCATATAACTCATTTAATCATAAGAAGAGAAAGTTTTCATCTTCTGATGAGGATCTTACATATCTATGGCATCTGAGACTAGGTCACATCAATCTAAAGAGGATCAAGAGACTCGTAGATGATAGAACGTTGGATTCAATCCAGGTAGTTCCACATCGAGTTTGTGAATCCTGTATAGAGGGAAATATGACAACCAGGCCTTTCAAGGCAAGTCAGTCTCGAGCAAGTGATGTGTTGGAATTGATCCACTCTGATTTATGTGGACCGATGTCTACGCAAGCTCGTAGAGGATTTAAGTATTTCATCACTTTTATTGATGATTACTCGAGATACGGGTATGTTTACTTACTTCACTATAAGTCTGAATGCTTTCAGAAATTCAAGGAATTCAAGGCGGAGGTAGAGAAGAAGTTTAACAAGGCCATTAAGTCATTATGATCTGATCGTGGTGATGAGTATCTCAGTGACGAGTTCTTGCAGTTTTTGTCAGAGCATGCAATTACATCCCAATGGACCAAACCGGGCACTCCTCAGCAGAATGGTGTGGCGGAAAGAAGAAATAGGACTCTTCTTGAAATGGTTAGATTTATGATGAGTTATGAGAACTTACCTGTTTCGCTTTGGGGCCACGCATTACTAACAGCGGCATACCTGCTGAACCTGGTACCTTCTAAGTTAGTTCCTAAGACACCCTCGGAACTCTGGCATGGGCAAAAGCCCAGTGTGTCAAAGATATGAGTGTGGGGTTATCTGGCATATGTTTTGTCAAAGGAACCTAATAAGTTAGAAGGTAGGTCCAAGCTAATGTTGTTCGTGGGATACCCCAGACAAACAAAAGGTGGTTATTTCTATTGTCCTAAGGATCAGAAGATCGTTGTTAGCACCTACGCGAGATTCTTGGAGGACGAGTTTGTGAAAAACCACTAATCCAAAAGTGATATCATACTCCAAGAAATTGGAGAAGATGATACGCTTCCATTGGGAAAACCTCGTAGCAGATTGAGTGTACCTCTTGAAGGTATAGAACCAAATGCACGGTCGTCAGTGCAAGGCTTTGAGCCACAGGTAACTGCACCAACTGCTAATGCAGTACCAGTGCTCTGTCGTAGTGGGAGGGTACCTCACCAACCCGAGCAGTATATGTTCGTGGGAGAGTCTTTGGACTTGATCCCGGAAGACGAACTAGATGATACCGACCCATGGACATACGACGAAGCAGCAAATGACAAAGATGTGGAAAAATGGCATAAAGCCATGGATTCAGAAATTGAATCAATTACCGCTATAGATGTTTACAAGAAGTCTGCGCTACCAGATGACTTACAGGCCATATGTTGGAAATAGGTATACAAATGGAAGAAAGGTTCGAATGGAGAAATAACGGATTTTAAAGCTAGGTTGGTGGCGAAGGGTTATAGTCAAAAAGAGGGCATTGACTATGACGAGACCTTCTCACCGGTAGCCATGCTCAAATCCATTCGAATTCTTCTATCCATAGCAGCACATATGGACCTAGAGATCTTGCAGATGGATGTCAAAACTACGTTTTTAAACGGGTACCTTGAGGAAGGTCGTGACATCTACAAGCAGCCAGAGGGTTATGTGTAAGATGGTGAAGAGCATCTTGTCTGGAAGCTTAGGAAGTCCTTGTATGGACTTAAACAAGCTTCACGGTCATGGAACAAACATTTTGATGATGTGATTAAATCCTATGGATTGTCACAGTGCGTAACCAAAAGTTGTGTGTACTGATTATGCGTCAGTGAAAGCGTGGTATTCCTTGCACTTTATGTAGATGACATTCTTCTATTCGACAACGATGTGAAGGTGTTGTCAGACATAAAGAGATGGTTATCCGAACAGTTTTAAATGAAGGACCTAGGGGACGCTGGATACATCCTTGGGATTAAAGTTTTGCGTGATGGCAAGAAGAGGATGTTATGCTTGTCTCAGGCCGCTTATATTGATACTGTGATCGCCCGTTTTAGCATGCAAAATGCCAAGAAAAGATTGCTACCTTTCAGACATGGTGTTCCTCTGTCTAAGGCACAATTCCCTGCAACAGAAGAGGAGAAGGATGAGATGGCTAAAGTACCTTATGTTTCGAAAGTGGGAAGTCTCATGTATGCGATGCTATGTACGAGGCTAGATATCTGTTGTGTCGTGGGCATGGTGGCTAGATATCAGTCTAACCCTGGACCGGCACACTGGACTGCTGTCAAACATATTCTCAAGTATCTGAAAAGAACTCAAGACTATTGTCTTGTTTATAAGTGTGAAAATTTGTGTCATGTGGGTTATACGGATTCAGATTTCCAGGCGGACCATGATGAGAAGAGATCGACCTCGGGCTATGTGTTTACCTTGGGAGGTGGAGCTATATCATGGAGGAGTGCGAAATAGAAATGTATCGCGGACTCCACCATGGAACTAGAGTATGTGGCAGCTTCAGAGGCTTCTAAAGAAGCGGTATGGCTCCGGAACTACCTTCAAGAGTTAGATATTGTTCTGAGTTTGCCCAAGACTATCACGATATATTGTGATAATGCTGGTGCAGTAGCAAGCTCTAATGAACCGAGAACTCATAAGGCGTCAAAGCACATAGAGAGAAAGTACCACATCATACGAGAAATTGTAGCAAGGGGGGATGTGCTAATAGAGAAGATTGACACGAAGGTTAATCTAGCGGATCCATTTACAAAGGGCTTACCACAGAAGGCATATGAGGGACATGTTTGTAGCCTAGGACTGAGGTAGATGCCGGCCACCTGGTGACCAAATGTAATAGCTAGATTAGAACAGACACATGTTATACTCCGAAAAGTAATGGTATAATGCATTGAGTATAGGTGGGAGATTATTGGAATTGTATACATAAAAGCATTATGATTGGTATATTGAGAAACGTTATGTTTGATATACTGGTAATCATTAATGATTTGCAATAAAAAACTCCTGTCTAAATTAACAATCATACAATGAGAACAAACACATCCAGTTATCTCGTCGATAGGGAGATCATACGATGTGTAAGAGATTACAAAAGTTCATATAGATCGTTTGACCTAGCGAGATATAAACATTTATCACAACTGAGACAGTTTCTGGTTTGGCTGTCGGTTTAGGCTGCGGCACACAAGTCCATAAGTAGTTTATCTTGAATGCTTTGTGTTACCGGTACATCTCAATGTATTGATAGGATCAACAGTGAGATGAACCATTCTACTTGACATATGATTGAGTAAAGATCTCGGTAACTTGGTCGGATCTAAAGTCTATTGAAAGCTGAGAGGCACACATGGGTTGACTGTCAATATGACTTGCTATGGTGGAGAGTCTTACATGTACTCATATATTTGCATCTTGGGTGATGGTAGTTTGTGTGGGGTTTCCTCAGGCTGGATTTAGATAACCATATCCATTTCAGGATGGTGACATTCCCTGGGAAGCTCATGAGGTTCGTTATGCTAAGTCCTGCTGGCTGAATCATTGATTCAAGCATAAGCAATAAGGCTTGAGTGGTACTACTCAGGAATAATAAGAGATTAATTAATTATAACTAATTGTCATACGCTGGATTAATTAATGAATGTCTAAAACCTTAAATATGGGGATTAACCAAGTCAATGTAACCCGTTCCTAATAACGTGGTAATAAAGGGGTAGGTCAGCATTAATTCTCTGGTGGCATGAATTAATGTTCATTAATTAATTATGTTCTGGGTTGAACATGTAATTAATTCATAGGAGGCCCACTTTATTATTTGCATTTGATCCCTGGTCTTGCCCAACATTGCTCATAGCCCATTAGGGTTTATTAAACCCTAATAGCCCATTCTCCAAGTCTATATAAATAGATAAATCTCTCATTTCCTACATAGGTTTTTGAAGTTTCAAATCAGAAACTCTAGAGAAAATCGAGAGAGTGGGCTACAGTAGATCCAGTAGCGTATCCTCACCAGATATCCGAATCGAGCAAGGGAACAGATCAGAAGATCTGATCTGTAACGATCTACTAACGTATTCAATCCGTAAGAGTTGAGGTATTCCAAAATCCATCTATTGCAATTAAGTTTGCAGGAGCATGCCTAGGTTCGCCTAATTTATTTAATCTATATTTATTTTCGATATCCTAAGAACGATCCTTGGCAAGTAAATTAAAATGGCAATTCGAGTTGTCTATTGTAGACTCGAATCATACACCCCATACATTCATGAAAATAGGATTATCAATAGAGGAGGCTTTGAGAGCCCCTGAATCGAGATCCCCCCTCTCTTCAGCCTCAGCAGCAATCTGTCTCCAGAATCCCACTGGATTAAAATACGCTGGGTGGTGGTAGCATCCTCCTTGAGGGCATCCAAAGATCTTGTACAGCTGATCCCTCATCAGTGAAAACCTCTGATTGCACAACTAAAAACTAATGCCAAGAGGCTAAACATCATTTCACTCCTTTTCCACTGTGAGTGTGATGAAGAACTTGCACTAGGGAAGGGTATGTGATCCAGTGTGCGGTCATCCAACGCCTCCAGTTAGCCCTCTTAAGGAGAGCCTCCACATTAGCTCAAATACCCAACTAGTCCATCGTGTGTGGGCAAGGGTAGTGGGTTTGGCGAATAGTTCTTCTAAGTAGCATGTTGTATGTCATTTCTTCGTTGTGGTCCGAAATACGGGTCATCCCCCAGCCATGAGTAGTATCTGCAATCAATGCAAACAAGCAGAATGAGTACATCGCAGCAACAATTTAACTCCTATCAAATAACAACAGCGGTAAATTTCGCCCCAAAAATCCAAAATTCCCCCTCGAATTTCAATGCCCATTCAAAATTGAACTCACATTCGTAGAATTCATGCTCAGTTCAAGCAAAATCAAACAATATGGGTACCCAAACCAATGCCCATCAATTCGTGCAAAAATCAAAGCAATATCACAAAAAGGGCAACCCAAAGTTCAAATCCTACTCAATTGGATATGAAATCGAGACAAGACAAGAGTATATATCGACGAAACTCATAACCCATATCGAACAATCACACGGAATAAGCTTTCAAGTCCTAAGTTCAAACTAGACATGAATTTGAGATTTCCAACAGTTCAAAATCCACAAAAAGCTTGAGCAAGATTCACAAACCACAATTTAATCGAAATGGAATGAGTGTAGGAAGCATACCTTGTGTAGAAATAGACAATTGAAGAGGATTTTTTTAGGGTTTTGGTGTTGGGGAGAAGAGTGTGTCGTGTGTGACGTGAGGAGAAGGAAAAGAAAAACCTATTTTAAAACTTCAAACCCGCGCGTCGTCTATCTCGATTTTGACTGATGCAGGTGTGCATCGGTTGACATAAATTATATATATATATATATATATATATATATATATATATAGCGTAGTGATCATTTGAGAATAGTTTTTAGTATGAGAAATGAGAATAAATCTCAGCCTTTGATTTTGTGATTTCAACGCTCATGATCTATTTCACTCCGTGTGCAGTTTTCCTCGATTATCCTGCAGTTTTGCAAAATTAAGGTTATTTTTGTAATTTTTGCTTTTTTTTAAATCTGAAATAGTATCTCATCATATTTTTTATTCATTTCTTCGCGCGATTTAATTTCTTCTTCCTTCTTCATTCGATTTGAATTATATTTCTTCTCTCGATCAGATTTTTTTCTTTATTTCTGGATTTCGCATTCATGTTCGGTCTCGACTTTGTTAATTGTGCATGAATATAGTTTAAAATTTTTTTTAATTCAGATCGACATTCATTTTTACTATTATATTGTGCGTCTTTAGTGTTAACTTTGTGCATTTTTGTATCTTACGGGTTCATTTATTCCAAAGTGTGTTGATGAGATGAAGCATTTTAAGGGCAGAGTTTTAGAACTGTTGATGTTGGTATTGAGTTTTATAGAGACTACGCTCGTGTTGCTGCTTTGAAGAAGAAGATGTTTAATTTTTTTTAATTCGTATTTATGTAAAAATGAACTAAATCAGGCTAAAAATGAAGTAAATCAGGCTAAAAATGAAGTAAATCGGGCTTTGTAGTAAAAACGAAGTAAAATAAAGTAAAAATGAGTATTTTTTATTCAGATCGACGTTCATTTTTACTATTATATTGTGCATCTTTCTTGTTAACTTTGTGCATTTTTGTATCTTACATGTTCATTTATTCCAAAGTGTGTTGATGAGAAGAAGCATTTTAAGGACATAGTTTTTAGAACTGTTAATGTTGGTATTGAGTTTTATAAAGACTACGCTCGTGTTGCTACTTTGAAGAAGAAGATGTTTAATTTTGTTTTAATTCGTATTTATGTAAAAATGAAGTAAATTGGGCTAAAAATGAAGTAAATCGGGCTTAAAATACAGGTTGTTGTTTGTGTTTGAGTATTTTTACAGTTTTAGCCTTTAAAGGCTTTAGATATTGGGGCAAAAATGTCGCGTTTTTCAATTTGCTGAGAATGAATCCTGTTCGTCGATTTGATGAGATGGACGCGCGAGATCTATTCTTATTTCTCATACTAACTCCTATTCTCACCTGATCACTACTCTATATATATATATATATAGGGGAGTGATCATATGAGAACTCCCCTTACCATGTGAAAATAAGAACTAATCTCAGCCATCCAGTTGGTGATCCAACGCTCAAGACTAAATAAATCCCATCTACATTATAGTGTAGTAAAATATGCATTAAAGGGTAATTTTGTAATATTTTTTCTCCCTCCTCTAAAGTCATCCTAAATCTTTAAATGATCATACCTCATTCGATTTAGATTATTTTTTAATGTATCATATATCAAATTAAAGGTAATTTAATTATCTATCAAACAAAATCCCTATTGCATATGTTTCGATTTAAAAATCATCGTAAAAAATGAAAATTAGTGATTATATGTATAATTCTCGTAACAGTACATGAATTCTTATATAATGAATGGAGTTGCACAATATAATGCATGAAGTTATATTATATAATGCAGAATATGATTGATAAAATGCAATAACTTTTTCCTGCAAGATCAAAAAAAAAATTAAATTCATTATCTTTGCATACTGTAGATAATATCATAGTTGTTATAAAAATTGATCATATATTACTTATTTTTAATTATGTATTTTTTTGTTATATTCTATAAATTTATATTACTATATTATACAATGCATGTTTGTTAGGTATATAATGAATGTTTACTAGGTATATAATGCATGTCGAGGTCAATATAATGCATGAAGTTATATAATGAATACAATTGCACAATATAATGCATGAAATTATAGTATATAATGTAGAATATGATAGATAAAATGCAACATGTTTATTTCAGCAAAATCATCATTCATCATTATATTTGCACGTGTTATGTATTATATAGCAATAATATATGAATTATAATGAAAGTAATATTATTTTTCTTTAAAATAAAAGTAATACCATATATAATATGCATAATTCTTGTAACAGTACACACATTCTTATATAATGAATGCAATTGCACAATATAATGCATGGAGTTACAGTATATAATGCAGAATATAATAGATAAAATGTAACATGTTTATTTCAGCGAAATTATTAGTATTATTATATTTGCACTTGTTATGTATTATTAGTAATAACATATATATTATAATGAATGTCATATAATTTTTCTCTAAAACAAAAGTAATACCATATACAATGGAGGAAGTAATACCGTATAATGATAGTAATATTGTTCTAAAATAAGAGTAATACCATATTATAATGTAGGAAGATGTTTGTTAGGTATATAATGAATGTTTGGTATATAATGCATGTTTCCTTTGCATATAATGCATGTTTGTTAGATATATAATGCATGTCGAGATAGAATATGCAAACAAAATTTTAAATAAGTACAAAATGACAAAAATACCCTATAATGCAGGTTTTTTGAGATATAATGACCGAAAATTTTAGTAAAATCCTGAGCGTTCATTCATCAGAATCAATGGCGATGATTGGTTCTTATTTCTTATGGTAAGAGTGGTTCTCACTGGATCGCATCCCTATATATATATATATATATATATATATATATATTATTTAAAAATGAAATTTAAACCTTTGACTTTGGCCAAGAATTCAACAACAGTTGGACATCGATCGAAGTGTTTTGGAGCCGATCGACGCAGACAGCTCTCGATGTCGATCGACATGTAGCGGCGTTGGTCGAAACCAAGCCCTCGTCTGCCACATGGGATGAATAAACTAAAACAGAAAAAACTAAGACAAAATTTGATGAGTGCCTAGTTCGACTAAAAATTAACAAAAATAAAATTAAATCTCAAATTATAGGAAATCAAAACAAAAATAAAACAACTAAATCGTTGGGTTATCTCCCAACATGTGCTTGATTTAATGTCACTAGCTCGACAATACCTGCAATCTTGGGTGGTCTAGATAGTACATCTCCACAACACCAATTTGCAGCAGAGTGCAATATTTCTTATGCCTTTGCCCATTTACTTTGAATGTGGTGTTGTCAAGACCGGCCAACTCAATTACGCCATTCGGGTATGCTCATACCACCGTGTAGGGGCCAGTCTATTTTAATTGTAGCTTACCAGGCATAAATCTTAGGCGGGAATTGAAGTGGAGTACCTTCTCGTCAGAACCCGTGATTGTGGAATCTCTTAGCCTGCGTCTTGTAAAGGACGTTGTTTTCATGGGCCTCATCCCTAAAATCCTCCAATTCGTTTAGGGCCATGGCTCGATCACCAGCGGAGAGCTTCCAATCCAAATTGAGCTCCTTTAGTGCTCTCCACGCCTTATGTTCCATCTCGACCGCGAGATGATAGGATTTCCCAAACACAAGCTGGTACGGAGACATGCCAATGGGTGTCTTGTAGGTGGTGCGATATGCCCATAGCGCGTCATCGAGCTTCAAAGCCCAATATCTCCTTTGCTTCACCATCTTCTCCAAAATATGCTTGATCTCGCGATTGGACAGCTCCATCAAGCCATTCCCTTGAGGGTGATACAGAATAGTAATGCGTGCATGACTCCATACCTTGCAAGAAGATAAGCAAGTAACATTTTACAAAGTGAGACCCACTATCACTCACCAGGGCTCTCGGCATCCCAAATCTAGTTACAAGCTTCTGTAGGAAGTTGATGACGACTTTAGAATCATTGGTGGTTGTCGGAATAGCTTCCACCCATCACGATACATTGTCCACCGCAAGCAAAATGTAGACCAAACCTACGGGATGGCAAAACAGCCCCATAAAGTCAATCCCCCATATGTTGAATATCTCGACTTTGATCACTGGGATCGGTGGCATCTCATCCCTCCGTAATATGTTGTCGGTCCTCTGGCAACTATCACAGCCTGTAACCCAGCCACGACATACCTCGTGGATAGAAGGCTAGTAGAACCCACTCGCCAAAATCTTGAAGGCAGTCCGGTTTGCAGAGTGGTGACCGCCACTTGTAGATGAATGACAAGCTTTGAAAATTTGTTGCCACTCTGACTGGGGGACACAACAGCGAATGATACCATCGGCACATCGACGCTTAAGGTAGGTATCCTCCTAGTAGTAAAATTGGACGACATGCAAGAACTTCTTCTTGGCATAAGGAGAGGAGTCAATTGGGAGATCACCGGTCACCAGATAATTTGCATAATCAGCGTACCACGGTGTTTTGGACTCGTAAGTCTCTCACAGATCCTGAAAAAGTAAAGCAGACATCCTTCTCCAAAAGATTGCACAGAGGCCTTGAAATCTTCGAGGAGTCCTTGATGAATCTCCTGTAAAACCTAGCGTGACCGAGAAAACTCCGAACTCCTTTGATATTTGCTGGTGGTCGCATCTTTTCAATGATAGCCACCTTCACTCGTTCCACCTCCAGTCCCTCAGCAGACACTCGATGTCCCAGCACAATTCCCACTCACACTATAAAGTGGCATTTCTCCCAATTGAGACACAGGTTTGTCTCGGTGCATCTCTCCAATATAGTAGCAAGATTCTACAAGCAAACATCAAATGAGCTACCAAAAACGGAGAAATCATCCATAAATACCTCCATGACTTCTTTAATCAGATCGTAGAAGATAGTCATCATGCATCTCTGGAACATCGCCGGAGCATTGCACAAGCCGAATGGCATCCACCGGTATGGAAATACTCCATAGGGACAAGTGAATGTGGTCCTGTGCTAGTCCTCCGGTGCCACCGCGATCTGATTATATCCTGAGTAACCATCAATAAAATAGTAAAATGGATAACCAGATAATCTTTTGAGCATTTGATCAATAAAGAGAAGGGGGGAATGGTCCTTGCACGTAGCAGTATTGAGAGCCCGGTAGTCGATTGATAAGTTAGGATTTTCACCAACTTATCTGGTTGTTCTTTGACTAATTGTGTGATGTTCAGATTGTTTTTAGTATCTTTTTCGTGAATGAATTGGCTTTTGTACTTGTAATGTCGTGTTTGATGAATCATGCAGGTTTTTGGTCGAAAACAGCAAAAATTCGGTTCCCAGTTTCAGGACCACGTCGATCGACGGGGAGGCCTCATCAATCGATGAGGAAATTGGAGAAGAAGCCATCGACGAAGGAGAAGGAGAAGGTCGACGGAAGCAACAAAGCCCACGTCGATCGACGCCATTCCACATTGATCGACAAGGGTGCTTCATCAGCGTCGATCGACGCAGTTCTCCCACGGTCGACGCGCATGCGGGATTCCTAATCTGAGTCTGCTTTGAAGATAAAGACATATCTAATCCTAGATACTATTTTGATACATCCTTCGCTATTATAAATAGCCATGTGTAAATTCGTTTTTAGAGGTGGAAATCATTAGAGCAATTAAGAGATTTAAGTATTGAAGATTTTTAGAAGATTTCCAAGGTTTTAGAGTTTTTATGTTTGAAGACAAAGTTTTGTGGGAAGACAATCAGACCAAAGTTTTTATGCAATTCAGGTTTTATTTTTCTATGATGAATATTACTCTGAATATGAGTAACTAATCTCTTCCTCAGATTCTAGGGTTTTGATTAATTGAATTATTTTCCCCTTCCCTTCGTAGTTTGTGAAATCTGTGTTTAATTCATAATCTTGAGTTTGTTGGCCACATCTTAGGATTAACTAGTTGATTACTTGAGACGTAACTGTGATGGTTTTCAATGGAAAGAGATTTTCACAATATAATCTGATTTCTTGTCGTAACTGAAGGAGATTGATTGTAGGGATAAATATGTAGATCTTTGGAGTTAGTTAATTTATCTTGAGACCAAGCGGAGATAGGTAATTAACTACGAAGAGGAATTAAATTGGGAAATAATCAATTCATTCATCCATGTCATACTTGATAGGTAGATGTCCCTGGAATCTGTATTCTCATAATCGTTTTCAGCAGAAGTAATTTAGTTTTCTGTCTTAATTTTAATTAGCAAGTATTGAGATTTTCAAAATAATCACAACCCAAAATTTGATTTTCCCTAACCAGAGTTTTGAGAACTAATGTTTTAGTACTTAGGATTTTTCGTCACTTCTTTCCCCTGGGATTCGATAATTTTATTTGTCGTTATATTGTTAGCTTTGCTAAGTCGCTTGTTAAATAACTTAGCGATCAAATTTTGGCATCGTTGCCGGGGAAAGAATAGAATTAATCTTACTATTAAAACTGTGATCAAAATACTGATTTAGGTTGTAATTTTTGTATTTTTCCCTTAAAATTCTTCGTGTTTTCGTATTTTGTCGTTCACGTCGATCGACGCGTGTGTCATTGCCACGTCGATCGACGCCTTGGTATTTTCTGATTTTCAATTTTTCAATTCCAGTTCGTTTCGTTTTATTTTCAGTTTTACCTCACTACCTCCTTTGTTGTACAGGTAGTGCATGAGTACGAGAGCTAGAGGAAAGGACCCGCTATATTATTACCCGGATATTGAAGCCACTTGCAGAAAGATCCGAAGGAATAAGCGTGCTCAAGAAAGCTCGAGTAATCAAGCAATGGACGACAACATACCACAGCCGATTGTTCAACCGCCTCCACCAGTGCTAACGGCGGAAGAGCAAGTTGTGCTCCTCCAAGAAGTTCAAGCCATGAGGGCAAAAATCCAACAGTTGAATCTGGAAAGAGACCTCGAAAGGAATAATCCGAGTGGGAGGGATGTCCGCCGTAACCCATTGTTTGAGGACAATCCCGACAATTAAGAGGATGACAACCAGGATCCGCCAGAGGAATCTGACGATGAGGAAGAAAAGGAGGCCATCCGAATGCGTCTGTTCACATTCTCTCTGAGGGATAAGGCACAATCATGGTTCACTGCGTTGGACAAGGAAAGTATAAGCATATGGACTGAATTGAGGAATGAATTCCTGGAAAATTTCTTCCCTCCGAATGTCATCAGGCAGAGAAGGAAGAAAATCATCAGATTCGCTCAAAGACCTGATGAGAGCTTCAGTGAGACGTGGGAAAGATTCAAAGAACTACTGAGATCTTGCCCCGGACATGGCTTTCCGCCAGGAGAACAGGCAGAAGCATTTTATGAAGGACTCAATGACAAGACCGTCAAATTGGTGGACACTACATTGGGAGACATCATCATGACGAAAAGTGGAAAGAAAGCCATGGAATTCTTCCAAAAGATGGCCAACAACACTCAACGGTGGTCCTCAAATCGAACTCGACCTGTGAAAACTGTCGAAAAAGTGGTGGAGAAAGTTGCCGAACAACCTGATTTGGCAACTGAGTTGAAAAATCTCAAGGAAGAGTTCGCTACAATGAAGCAAGAGAAAATTGTCGCTGCAGTTGAGACGGTGCAAGTTCCACCTGATGGTGAGGGTGCCGAAGTAAATTTCATTCAAAGAGGCGGTTATCAAAACAATTACCGAGGAGGATATCAGCAACACAATCAGCAGCATAACCAGCCCTACACTTATAATCCGTCGAGGAATCACCCTGGATTTTCCTACGCAAACCCTCAATCTGCGGAGCAGCCACCACCGGGATTTGCTGTGCAAGACGGGGCAGTTGTGGAGAAGAAGAAACCAAATCTCGAGGAGATTTTGGCTAAATTTATGGAAGGCACCACCGATACGGTAGCCAAGCTCAAGCAAGAAATCTCGGGCGTGAACACTAAGGTTGACCAGATGCAGAAGCATGTGCAGATCATTGAGAACCAAGTCAGTCAGATTGCCGATGCCCTTGGAACTAAACACAAGTCGGGACAACTTCTGAGCAACACTCAGGTCAATCCCAAGAACCAGAATCAGAGGAACCAAGTGAACGACATAAATTTAAGAGGGGGAAAATCCTATGAAGGGCCAAAGCAGGCAGGGAAAGATACCCGAGAGGAAGAAGAAGCCGAGCAGGACGAAGAAACTGTCGCAGACGAGATCCCGTCGACCGACGCAGGGTCTTCGTCGATCCATGCAACTCCTGAGGCCATGTCGATCGATGCTGATCCTCCTCGATCGACGCCAGCCCCTGTTCCACCTCTGAAGAAACCGCCTCTGCCATATCCGCAGCGGTTTGCCAAGACAAAGATGAACGAGAGGTATGCACGATTCATGGAAACAATGAAGAAGGTGCATATCAATATCCCATTGGTCGAAGCCCTGCAAGAGATGCCCGGATACATCAAGTTTCTGAAAGACATGGTATCTCAGAAAAGACCCTTCTTGGAACATGATACGGTCAACCTGTTCGAAGAATGCAGTGCCATTATTCAAAAGAAGATGCCGATCAAAAGGGAGGACCCGGGCTCCTTCACAATCTCTTGCGTGATCAGAGGAGAAACCTTTGGGAAAGTCCTATGCGATTCCAGAGCATCAATCAATCTGATGCCGCTGTCAATCTTCAAGCGGTTAAAGATCGGAAACATCAAGCCCACTACAATCTCACTTCAGATGGCCGATCGATCAGTTTCCCACCCGAAAGGCATCGTGGAAGATGTGCTGGTGAAGGTAAAAGATTTCATCATTCCAGCTGATTTCGTGGTGCTAGACATGGAAGAAGATCGGAACATTCCTCTGATCCTTGGAAGGCCATTCCTGAAAACCGGACGGGCATTGATTGACATTCGAGACGGCAAACTAACATTCCGAGTGAACAACGAGTCAGTCACGTTCTCGATCTACAAGGCAATGCAGAAGCACAATGAAGAAAGCGATCAACTGCTTCAGCCCGATAATGTCTTCTCCCTTCGCCTCTCTCAAAAGTGAACCGAACTTTCTGGAAACCTGCCTGCAACATTCGCTGTTCTCGTCAACAAATCTGGACGAGGTAGAAGAGGAGATTTTGGATCTGGTTGTGGAGCTGGATGTGTTCGAGGAGATAACTCGAGAAAAAGAAACCAAGAGAGAACCGCTGCCTAACCACTACCGCCAGAACCAGCTGGAAAGAGATAGGGGAAGGAACACGTCGATCGATGCCCCTGTCTCATCGATCGACACCCCTTCGAAGACCACATCAATCGACGGAGCCTCTTTGTCGATCGACGCTGACCTGGGAAAGCTAATTTCCGACTCCGATCCACCACTTCTGGAACTCAAGACACTTCCGGCACATCTCAGGTATGCATTTCTGGGTTCTGATGACACTCTGTTATTGTTTCTGCCTATCTTACACAGGGGGAGTTGGACAAACTGCTGCGAGTTCTACGAAAATACAAGTCCGCCATCGGATGGACTTTGGGAGATATCAAGGGGATCAACCCTTCGTTGTGCATGCACAAGATCATCCTTGAAGAGGATGCCAAACAAAAGAGACAAGCACAACGACGACTGAATCCCATCATGCAAGAAGCCGTAAGGAAGGAGGTTCCCAAACTCCTTGACCATGGCATGATTTACTCAATTTCCGACAGCAAGTGGGTGAGCCCTACACAAGTAGTAGCCAAGAAAGGGGGGATGCAGATAGTGAAGAATGATGATGGAGAGGAAGTTGCGACAAGACCAATCACGGGATGGCGATTTTGCATTGACTACCGAGCTTTTAACACTGCCACGTGCAAAGATCACTTTCCTCTTCCCTTCATTGATCAAATGCTTGATAGATTACCCAGTTACCCTTTCTATTGTTTTCTTGATGGTTACTCAGGTACAACCAGATAGCTGTGGCACTTGAAGATCAACACAAGACGGCATTCACATGTCCATACGGAGTATTCGCCTACCGTCGGATGCCCTTCGGATTATGCAATGCACCGGCTACCTTCCAGAGATGCATGATGGCAATCTTCCACGACTTGATCAAAGATGTCATGGAGGTATTTATGGATAATTTCTCGGTTTTTGGTAGCTCATTCGATGTTTGTTTGCAGAATCTAGCTACTGTACTCGAGAGATGCACCGAGACTAACTTTTGCCTCAATTGGGAGAAATGCCACTTCATGGTGCGAGAGGGGATCGTGTTGGGACATCAAGTATCAGCTGAAGGACTTGAAGTAGACCGAGCCAAAGTGATAGCCATTGAGAAGATGCCACCGCCAACAAATGTCAAAGCCGTCCGAAGTTTCCCAGGCTACGCCGGATTCTATAGGAGGTTCATCAAAGACTTCTCAAAGATATCTCGGCCTTTGTGGAACCTGCTGGAGAAGGATGTTTCCTTTGTCTTTGATGATGAGTGCGTGAAGGCATTTGAGAGACTGAAAGAAGCACTGGTGACTGCGCCAGTCTTGACCGCGCCTGATTGGGATGAGCCCTTCACATTGATGTGCGATGCCAGCGACTATGCTGTTGGGGCAGTCTTGGGACAACTGAAAGGAAGGCTCTTCCATGTGAATCACTATGCCAGTAAGAGCATGAATCTGATGCAATGCAACTACACCACCACAGAGAGAGAGATGCTCGCGGTCGTGTATGCATTTGACAAGTTCCGGCCCTATCTTCTAGGCTCAAAGACGATTGTCTACAACGACCATGCAACCATCAGATACTTGTTCGCAAAGCAAGATGCCAAGCCGAGACTGATTCGGTGGATATTGTTGCTGTAGGAGTTTGACTTGGAGATCAAGGACAGAAAAGGGAGCGAGAACGTGATCGCCAACCACATGTTAAGACTCGAGCCACTAGTCAAAGGGGATGATCAGCAGATGATAATCCGAGAGACATTCCCCGACGAACAGATCTACATCATTAGGGATTTGAAAGAGATGTACGAGTCCAAAATGCCATGGTACGCAGATTTTGCCAACTACCTGGTCGGCGGTGTACTTTCTCCGGACTCTTCTCCATATGCAAAGAAGAAGTTTCTGCACGATGTCAGATTCTACTATTGGAAGGATCCTTATCTGTGGCGTAGATGTGCAGATGGCGTCATTCGCCGATGTGTGCCCCAGTCCGAGTGGCAACAAATCTTTGAAGCCTGTCATTCATCTCCTAATGGCGGCCATCATTCAGCCAACCGGACGGCATTCAAAATTCTCGCCAGCGGGTTCTATTGGCCATCTATCTATGAGATCTTCCATGGATGGATTACGAGTTGTGATCGCTGTCAAAGGACCGGCAGTATCTTACGGAGGGATGAGATGCCACAGACGCCGGTCATTGAAGTTGAGATCTTTGACGTTTGGGGGATCGACTTCATGGGACCTTTCCCGCCATCCCAAGGGTTCTCATACATCCTTCTGGCAGTGGACTACGTGTCACGATGGGTTGAGGCCGTTCCAACGGTCACAAACGACTCCAAAGTGATCATCAAGTTTCTGCAAAAGCACATAACGAGATTTGGGACGCCAAGAGCCTTGGTAAGCGATGGGGGATCCCACTTCTGCAACAAATGGCTGACCACTCTTCTTGCGAGGTACGGAGTCAAACACCAAGTCACCACTCCATATCACCCTCAAGGGAATGGGCTGACAGAGTTGTCCAATCGAGAAATCAAACAAATTCTGGAAAAGACGGTGAAGCAAAAAAAGGATTGAGCGGCAGTACTTGATGATGCATTATGGGCATACCGCACCGCCTACAAAACACCCATTGGGACGTCACCCTACCAGCTAATTTTCGGGAAGTCCTGTCACCTGCCAGTGGAGATGGAGCACAAGGCTTGGAGAGCAGTGAAAGAACTGAAACTGGATTAGAGGACAGCCGCAGAAGAGCGAGCCATGGCATTGAATGAGCTTGAAGATTTTTGGGATGAAGCTTATGAGAACAATGTCATCTACAAGAATCGAGCAAAGAGATTCCACGACAAGAGGAGTCGCTCACATGTGTTCCATTCCGGTGACAAAGTTCTCCTCTTCAAATCCCGTCTTTGATTCATGCCCGAAAAGTTGCAATCAAAGTGGGCCGGACCATACACCGTGATCTGTCAATTCATGAACAGTGTAGTTGAGTTAGCCGGCCAAGATGGGAAGAACTTCAAGGTGAACGGGCAGAACCAGAAACCATACTACACCCCACTTCAAGTCGAAGCGGTGGAAAAGTATTACTTGAATTGCCCTTGAACTGACAGGTATTGTCGAGCTAGCAACATAAAACCAAGCACTGGTTGGGAGGTAACCCAACAGTTTACTGCTTTCTTTATTTTTGTTATTTTAAATTCAGTCGAGTCGAATCATTTGAGTTTCATATTTTCAGAATTTTTTTGAATTTTGTTGGGTCCATTCATCTATCGGGGCCACATCGATCATTGCCTTTTGGCGTCGATCGACAAGTGTTTCTGGTCTTCGTTGATCGAGGCCATTCTTCATCGATCGACGAGGATGTTTTTGGCCACGTCGATCGACGGGGGTGATGGGTTTTGTATACTGAAAGCATTTATTACAATATGTATACAACGGTTTATTTCTCCTATCTGTTAACAATCGTACATGTATGAACAATGGTATCCTCTTGTCTCACCGATAGGAACGATCATACGGCGTGTTGTAGATCGCAGAAGACAGTATGATCACTTGACCTAGTGAGACATAAACATGATCACAGCCGAGACAGCGTATGAAGATACGTCTGTCCGGATGGCTGCGGCATTGTCGGAATAAGTAGTCTGTCTTGGTTACTTGACATGCTGGTACGCAGAGGTGGCGTATTGATGGACGACAGTGAGATATATTCGTGTGTCTGACATCAGCAAATAAAAGATCTCGTTATATTGATTGAGTCCAAACCCTAACGAAGGTTCAGGGGTTTGCAGGGGTTGACTGTTGCTTTCACTTGCCATGGTGGAGAGCCAACACAGCGCGCTCGTATATCCGCATCTTGGGTAACAGCAGTTCGTGTAGTACCGCCTGAGACTGAACATAGGTAACCATATCCGAGTAATAGGATGGGGACATTTCCTGAGGAGCTCAATAACATTCATCGTCCCAAAGTCCTGCAGGCACGAGTGATATTAATTAATTGTAGTTAGAGCTTGTCAGAGGCTCCGATTAGAGTATGGGGCAAACCCAGTTTGTGCAAGTTTAGAGTATGGGGCTGTCCGGCACACGTACTGTCGAAGGAACCTGATAAGTTAGAAAGCAGGTCAAAAGTAATGTTGTTCATAAGGTATCCCAGGCAAACGAAAGGTGGTTACTTTTACTGTCCTGAGAGTCAAAGAGTCGTTGTTAGCACCAACACTAGATTCTTGGAGGACGAGTATGTGAGTAATCACAGGTCAAGGAGTGATGTCATTCTTCAAGAAATTGAGAACGAGAATGCAATTCCAAGGGAAGGAGAACGTGTAGATGTGGGTGCACCTGTTAGAGGTACAGCACCACAGACACGTTCTTCAGTGCAAGGTGCAGGACCACAAGTCACTGCACCTACTACTGACACGGCACCGATGCCTCGTCGCAGTGGGAGAGTTATTTTCCAGCCGAAAAGGTACATGTTTGTGGGTGAGTCTTCGGACTTGAGCCCGGAAGACGGACATGAGGACTCTGACCCATTGACTTACGAAGAGGCAGTGCAGAACAAGGATGTTGCCAAATGGCAAGTCGCCATGGATTCTGAGATTGAATCCATAACTGCTATGGATGTATACCAGAAAACTGATTTGCCGGATGGCTTTAGGGCCATAGGGTGCAAATGGGTATACAAACGAAAGAAAGGGGCGGATGAAAAGATTACGGCTTTCAAGGCCAGGCTGGTGGCAAAGGGTTATAGTTAGAAAGAGGGCATTGACTATGACGAAACCTTTTCACCCGTAGCCATGCTCAAGTACATCCGAATACTCCTTGCCATAGCTGCGCATATGGACCTCGAGATCTGGCAGATGGATGTCAAAACTGCTTTTCTAAACGATTACCTTGAAGAAGGTAGGGACATCTATATGCAGCAACCCGAGGGTTACATAAGCAAGGGTGAAGAACATCTTGTCTGGAAGCTTAAGAAGTCCTTGTATAGACTTAAGCAAGCTTCAAGGTCGTGGAACTTACGTTTCAATAATGTGATTAAATCCTATGGATTTGCACAGTTGGAAAACGAAAGTTGTGTTTACCGACTTTGTGTCAGTGGGAGTGTGGTCTTCCTTGCACTATACGTTGATGACATACTCCTATTTGGAAACAACGAGGGAGTGATGTCCGAAATCAAGGTTTGGTTATCCGAACAGTTCCAAATGAAGGATCTGGGAGAAGCTGGCTACATTCTTAGGATTAAGGTCTTACGAGATCATAAAAGAAGAATGTTGAGCTTATCTCAGGCATCCTATGTGGATACTGCGATAGCCCGGTTCAGCATGCAACTCGCCAAGAAAGGCTTGCTACCTTTCAAACACGGCGTTCGTCTTTCTAGTGGGCAGTGTCCTCAGACACAGCGGGAGAAAGACGAAATGAGTCTTGTACCATATGCTTTGGCTGTGGGTAGTCTCATGTATGCGATGCTGTGTACCAGGCCAGATATCTATTATGTCGTTGGCATGGTAGCAAGATATCAGTCTAACCCTGGACAGGCGCACTGGACTGCTGTAAAGCATATCCTCAAGTATTTGAAAAGAACTAGGAATTTCTACCTAGTTTAATAAAGTGAGGATTTGTGCCCTGTGGGTTATACGTACTCGGATTTCCAAGGGGACCAGGATGAGAAGAAATCGACCTCAGGTTATGTGTTTACCCTGGGAGGTGGAGCTGTATCTTGGAGGAGCTCAAAGCAGAAATGCATTGCTGACTCCACCATGGAGGAGGAATATGTCGCCGCCTCCGACGCCTCGAAAGAGGGGGTGTGGCTCCGGAACTACCTCTCAGAGTTGGGCGTGATCCCGAGTTTGCCGAGGAGCATCACAATTTATTGTGATAACTCTGGTGCGGTGGCAAACTCAAAGGAACCGCGGTCTCACAGGGCAAGCAAACACATAGAAAGAAAGTACCATATCATACGAGAAATCGTATCGAGGGGCGATGTGCTGATTAAGAAGATTGACACTGCTGACAATCTTGCTGATTCGTTTTCAAAGAGCTTGCCGCAGAAAGTTTACGAAAGACATATTCTTGAGCTGGGTCTGAGGTGGATGCCGACCACTGATAGTGTTTAAAGACAGCAGACTAGATAGACGAACTGTATACTCTATTATAGCTTAGTTATGCTTTGAGTATAAGTGGGAGATTGATGGATTTTGTATACTGAAAGCATTTATTACAATGTGTATACAACGGTTTATTTCTCCTATCTGTTAACAATCGTACATGTATGAACAATGGTATCCTCTTGTCTCACCGATAGGGACGATCATACGGCGTGTTGTAGATCGCAGAAGACAGTATGATCACTTGACCTAGTGAGACATAAACATGATCACAGCCGAGACAGCATATGAGGATACGTCTGTCTGGATGGCTGCGGCATTGTCGGAGTAAGTAGTCTGTCTTGGTTACTTGACATGCTGGTACGCAGAGGTGGCGTATTGATGGACCGCAGTGAGATATATTCGTCTGTCTGACATCAGCGAATAAAAGATCTCATTATATTGATTGAGTCCAAACCCTAACGAAGGCTCAGGGGTTCTCACGGGTTGACTGTTGCTTTGACTTGCCATGGTGGAGAGCCAACACAGCGCGCTTGTATATCCGCATCTTGGGTAACAGCAGTTCGTGTAGTACCGCCTGAGACTGAACTTAGGTAACCATATCCGAGTAATAGGATAGGGACATTCCCTGAGGAGCTCAATAACATTCATCGTGCCAAAGTCCTGCAGGCTGATTAAGTTCAGGCACGGGTGATAAGGTTTGAGTGGTACTACTCAGGAATAATAAGATATTAATTAATTGTAGTTAGAGCTTGTCAGAGGCTCCGATTAACTAATGGATGTCCGGTAACCTTAAATATGGGGATTCTCAATTAATGCAACCCGTTCTCATAACGTGGTAATAAAGGGGTAGGTCAGTATTAATTCTGTGGTGAAAAAGAATTAATATTAATTAATTAATTGTGTCCTGGGTTGTGGACATGGGAATTGATTAATTTATAGGCCCACTTTATTATTTGCATTAGGTCCCAGGTCTGGCCCAACAATTGTGCTCAATTGAGCCCAAAATGGCCCGTTAGGGTTTCCAACCCTAGGTCTATAAATAGACAGCTCTCTCTCATAAGTTGTAACACAGTTGAAACACAAACCCTAGAAAGAGAGCAGAGTGGGTGCCGTTTTTGGTTCAAAGGGAGGAGAATTTCGATTCTGGTCCTGCTCAAGCCACAGATCTACGGAGTCCTCACCAGTAGTAGATCTGAACAGCACCGGGACACAGATCTGAAGATCTAATTTGGAGAACAACAAATTTCTTCTTTCCCTTTCTTTATTTTCGATTTTCTCTAAAAATTAGTTTTCTAATTTCTGTTTTCGCAGAGAAATCGGATTGCGTGGTTGAATTGGATTTTGGAATTCAAACGCGAAATATTGGTACAGACACTACGGATTTACGGTAATCTCTCAATCCACAATTTTGTATTAAATTCATAGGAGCATGCTAGGGTTTTGAGAATAATTAATTATAAGCAATATCCATAGATCGATCCGGTTCAGTTTGGTTTTGGTGATTCGGTTCACGGAAAAACCCTACAGGGGGTGCTTCATCGATCGACGCGAATGATTCAGACCCCAGACAATGACGGGTTAAAAACCCAAAATCCCTCATTCTTTCCCTCACAAACACACACGCACGATTTCTCTCCTCCCAAAACACTCCTCAAATTTTTTCTCTCCAAATTCATCGCCACAATCCACGATATGTATCTTAAACCTCTCATCTTCGATTATTTCATATGCTTTGAAGGATTTGAGCATGATTTTTGATGAAATTGAACTTAGAGCCCTTGTTTCCATTTTTTTCATTTTTGTCGATTTCGTTGCAATTCATGATGATTATTCGATATGGTTAGTCGTTTTAGTCGATACACTTGCTTATCATGGATTTCTTGCTTTGATTTTATTGAATTTGACGAACATGAGTTTGGGGGATAATTCTTGTTGGTGGTGTTGCTCTTGTCATGTTTCTTTGGGGTAAAATTCTTTCAAATTTGGATGCAATATGCTAGGATAGGAGTTGAATTGCGTGAATGTCGAATCAATTTTGCATGGGTAGTTACATTTTGTGGACAATTGCAAATTTTGTCATTTTGATGATTGGGAATTTTTGTGAAGATTATTGATGAGCTTTGACACTTTCCCTACTACCCTTGCAGTTTATCATGGCATTTCGACCCATATTTTCAAACCGGGTATACGAGAGACGCTTCAGAAAGCTCTCAAGTGATGAGTTCACCGTCCGGCAGACACTCTATCCATGCCCGACGACAATGGAAAGGCTGGGCATCCAAGCTAATGTGGAGGCTCTCTCGGAGAGAGTAGATTGGAGTGCCTGGATAACAGAGCAGTGGCCCATGTACCCATCGCTTGTCCTGGAGTTTCTGGCCTCACTCCATGTCTATGAGGATCAGCCGGAGTCAGAGCCTACCACCATAGCCATCCAGCTTCTGAACGAGCACTACGAGATACCAAGGGACAAGCTTGAAGAAATATGGGGAGTCCGAAGGGGGGGAGATGGTTTTCTTCCCCCGAGTTTAGATGTTTCCCGCTTCTGGAGCCAGATAGCAGCCGATGCTAAAGAGGATTTGCGGGAATTCGATTCGGGGAACTTGAAGGCTTCCTCAATTGACAACTCAGTCTTCCGATATCTGCAGAGATGCATGGGGGTGTCCATCACCGGCAGGCAAGAGAGTGGTAAGGTGAGAGTTGGGGAGCTGTATGCCCTCTACTGTATGCTGATGGGAGAGGAATTCAGCTTCGCGGCGTTGGTCATGGACCATTGGCGGCATCAGATCAAGGCCTCCAAAGGCAACATTTGGAGCGGGGGATTGATCACCCCGATTGCGGAGCATGTGGGCATTGACTTGACCCAAATTGAGGCGCTCGAGGACGACAACCGAGGCCTTGCACCGGGGTTTTGGTGAAGATGTTGATGCTTTCATCCCAGGAGTCAGGGTGGTCCCTGCGGATGTCCAATGGGGACAGGTTTCCACTTCCACAGAGGGACCTCACTCACGTCACTAATTATCACTTCCATGATAATTGGTTGATGAGCACACCCGCCCATTTAAGGCTCATGGTCAGAGCACATGGAGGACCCGATACCTCCAGACTTCGTCACCGCCTGCTGACTTGGCCGGATCAGCGACCGCCACAGACTCCCCCAGTTGAGCCCGAGGATAAGGAGCCGGAGGATGAGAGGTACGATGGAGGAGGAGGACACATTCCCGATAAGACCGATGGACATTTGTCCGGCCACTTCGCGGGAGAGTCTTCATCTTCTGGGGCGGATCTGGCGATGATCTACCAGTTCATGCAGCAGCAGGCTGTTTTGCATTCCGAGGAGCATACCCGGCAGGCGGAATTTTGCCAGCACATGAAGACGAGGCTCAACACCCTCGACATGCAGATGCAGCGCCTTCTCCTGAACATCGAGCCCGACTTCGTCTACCTCCGTCGCCAGAGAGAGCGCCAGGACCGCCGGCGGTGACAACCCGTGTGGCCATCTCCCGATGTTGAGATGGGGGATCTTCCAGAGGAGGAAAGAGGTACTGTTTCCTTTTTCCTTATCTAACTTTCAAACTTGTCCACTCCTTCGAGTGAAACAAGTTTGGGGGGATGAGGATCGGAAAAGGGAAACGTTTGTTTTTATTTATTTTCTGCTTTATTTTAATTTTTCGTTGTTTCGTTGTTTTTCTGTTTTTGTTTTTTCTGAACCATCACCATCCTTGTTCTTTTGCTTCAGTGTGAACAATTGCTCTCTGCAAGGCTTTTCACTCAAAATTAGTATTGTTGAACTCTTGATTTGTGATACTTGTTCTGTGTTGAATAAGTTTTGAACTCTTGATTTGTGGTACTTGTTCTGAGTTGAATAGTCTTGAGTATTGTTTTAGGAGCTTTTGAACATAGGGCAGTCAGAACTACTTTTGATTATGTTGGTGTTGGAACTGATTACTTGTCTTTCCTTGAAATTGAATTGTTGATTGATAATCGAAATATTTGCTAGTTAAGAATGATAATCTATGTGATAGAGTAGCCGATGATAGGAGCTATTTTGCTTGATAAGTTGATCTTTGAAATCTAAATGTTTGCATGATAACTGTTCGGAATTTGGGTAATTATTGAGGAGTAACGAAAATTTCTACCCTGTGAGAAATTTGTGCCATCTTTTCATTTGATGAGTGACAAGGTTATTAGATTTACTTCCTAGAATTTGACGAATTTCTCTCTTGAGGTTGCATTAAGTGTGGTAATAAGGTGAAAATGATTTTAGGCACGTTCTTTCATAGCCCATCTCCCATACACTAACCTTTAATTTCCACTTGTAGCCCCTTTGAGCCTAGAAAAATTTTCTTTCTTTGATTAGGAGGGTTGATGAACAAGAAATTGTGAATTACTGGATGGTGTGAATTGTGGGATTGTGATGCAAGGTTGTGTGCAAAAATAGGGGTTCCTATGGGTAAATTAAGAAAAAAAAAGTGAACATTGGTGAACAAGAATGAAAAGAGAAGAGAAAAAGAAAATTTGAGAAGAAAAACTTCATATGTGTAGTTCACAAAGGTCAAAATAAATTTAGAACCCTGAAAATTACAAAAGAGAAGGTAAAAGACTGTGTGTAAAAAGAACAAAAAAATCATGTGGGCAAGATATGCTAAAGACTTGGTGTTTGAATGTAATATTTTGAGTCACTTAGCCAAAAATATCCTACCTATTAGGTAAGCCACATTACAACCAAATCAAGACCTTTCTGATTCCTTGAAAAACCACACTAACAAACAGTGGAGAGATTAGAAATTTGTCAAACCTATGGTGAGGTGAACTAAAACTTTGAATGAGTGAATTTCAAGCCCTTTACTTGATTAAGCGATGAGTGCAAACACTTCCCGGCGAGGTTCCTCCTTAATAATTTAACAATGAGAATTTGTTCGGATTGCATGATTTATGTGGATAAGTAATACTTAGATTGCAAAAGAAGCTTGTGAGGCATTGCACACTTGTATCTGCATTCGATTAGATTTCTTTTCTGTGAATTGATCGAGGACGATCAATGGTTTAAGTTTGGGGGAGTTGATATGTTAGGATTTTCACCAACTTATCTGGTTGTTCTTTGACTAATTGTGTGATGTTCAGATTGTTTTTAGTATTTTTTTCGTGCATGAATTGGCTTTTGTACTTGTAATGTCGTGTTTGATGAATCATGCAGGTTTTTGGTCGAAAACAGCGAAGAGTCGGTTCCCAGTTTATGGACCACATCGATCGACAGGTATGCCTCGTCGATCGACAAGTAAATTGGAGAAGAAGCGATCCACGAAGAAGAAGGAGAAGGTCGACGGAAGCAACAATGCCCACGTCAATCGACGCCATTCCACGTCGATCGACGAGGGTGCTTCATCAGCGTCGATCGACGCTGTTCTCCCGCGGTCGACGCGCATGCGGGATTCCTAATCTGAGTCTGCTTTGAAGATAAAGACATATCTAATCCTAGATACTGTTTGATACATCCTTCACTATTATAAATAGCCATGTGTAAATTTGTTTTAGAGGTGGAAATCATTAGAGCAATTAAGAGATTTTAGTATTGAAGATTTTTAGAAGATTTCCAAGGTTTTAGAGTTTTTATGTTTGAAGACAAAGTTTTGTGGGAAGACAATCAGACCAAAGTTTTTATGCAATTCAGGTTTTATTTTTGTATGATGAATATTACTCTGAATATGAGTAACTAATCTCTTCCTCAGATTCTAGGGTTTCGAACTATCCATGTATGCATGTTTTGATTAATTGAATTATTTTCCCCTTCCCTTCGTAGTTTGTGAAATCTGTGTTTAATTCATAATCTTGAGTTTGTTGGCCACATCTTAAGATTAACTAGTTGATTACTTGAGACGTAACTGTGATAATTTTCAATGGAAAGAGATTTTCACAATATAATCTGATTTCTTGTTGTAACCGAAGGAGATTGATTGTAGGGATAAATCTGTAGGTCTTTGGAGTTATTTAATTTATCTTGAGACCAAGCGGAGATAGGTAATTAACTAATCTACTTTATGAATTGTCCAACAAAGAAGTTCATAATACCATTCTAATGTTTCACTACGAAGAGGAATTAAATTGGGAAATAATCAATTCATTCATCCATGTCATACTTGATAGGTAGATGTCCCTGGAATCTATATTCTCATAATCGTTTTCATCAGAAGTAATTTAGTTTTCTGTCTTAATTTTAATTACCAAGTATTGAGATTTTCAAAATAATCACAACCCAAAATTTTATTTTCCCTAACCAGAGTTTTGAGAACTAATGTTTTAGTACTTAGGATTTTTCGTTACTTCTTTCCCCTGAGATTCGATAATTTTATTTGCCGCTATATTGTTAGCTTTGCTAAGTCGCTTGTTAAATAATTTAGCGATCATCGATGCAAAACCACCATCCAGTGACTGGTCGTGTCACCACCTCTTCTCTGTCTTCATTTTTTACGATTTGCATTCCTCTTTTCTTAGGTAGCACTAGAGTGGGGCTCACCCACTTGCTGTCGGAGATCAAGTAAATCATGTCGTGATCCAGAAGCTTCAATACTTCTTTCTTTACGGCCTCCTGCATAATCGGATTCAGTCTCCATTGCACTTGTCTCTTTGGCTTTCATCTTCCTCCAGAATAATCTTGTGCATGCATAGCGAAGGGTTGATCCCTTTGATATCCCCTAATGTCCATCCAGTGGCGGACTTGTACTTCCGTAGAACTCGGAGCAACTTCTCTAGTTCACTCTGCGTTAGAAAAGCAGAAATGATAACAGGATATGTATCCTTAGAACCCAGAAATGCATACCTTAAATGCGCCGATAGAGGTTTGAGGTCTAGAGAAGGCAGATCAGCATTAGAAATTGGCAATTTACTCTCGGCATCGACCGATGTGCTTACAGTGTCGATCGATGTGACTGAACTTGTCAAAGTCCCTTTTCCACATCTCGGTGCTTAGTTCGATGTGGCTGACGCATTGACCGCTCTGTCCGCATTGACTGATGTCGAAGCTACATTGACCAACGCACATTAATTGTGAGTATCGGTCGACGTGCTATGCACGTCAAGCAAAATTGAGGCCCCTCCGTATTTTCCCTTTGATTTTTGGTAGATCGGGTTGGTAACCGCTCCCTTTTGTTCTCCAATGCTTGCAGTATCTCCTCACGCACGTCCAGTTCCATTACCAGGTCCACAATCTCATCGTCGGCCTCATCTTAATCTAAAGAAGAAAACAATGAATGCACTAAACAATTCTCTAGAAAATCTGGGTCATATTTAAAAGAATAGATGGGAGAGGAAATCACCAAATTAAAGAAGTTGATCATATGGAACTGTTCATGGTAGATCCCATCGTTGTGTCTCTGCAAAGATTAGTATATGGAGAAGGTAACTAACTCGTCATTGACTCCAAATGTCAATTTCCCATCTTGGATGTCGATCAGAGCTCCTCCAGTCTTCAGGAATGGGCTCCCTAGAATAAGTGGAACGTTGTGGTCTTCCTCCATGTGTAGGACCACAAAATCTGCAGGGATGATGAAGTCTTTCACTTTAACGAGCACATCCTCCACGATGCCCCTCGGATAGGAGACAGATCGGTCAACCATCAGATGTGAGATAGTAACCGGCTTGATGCTTCCTATTGCCAGCCTCTTGAAGATTGATAGTGGCATGAGGTTGATCGATGCACCAGAATCTCATCAGACCTTACCGAAGGTGTCTCCTCTAATAACGCAGGAGATGGTGAATGATCCTGGATCCCCCCTCTTAAGTGGAATCTTCTTTCTTATCACTGCACTGCAATCTTCAAACAAATTCACCATCTCATGCTCCAAGAATGGTCTCTTGTGAGAGACCATGTCTTTTAGGAATTTGATGTAGTCTGGTATCTCTCGTAGTGCTTCAACCAGTGGAATATTGATATGCACATTTTTCATGTTCTCCAAAAAGCGTGCATATCGCTCATTCATCTTCGTCATGGCAAATCGCTACGGAATGGCATTGGTGACTTCTTCAAAAGTGAATTGATTGTCGGCATCCATCGATGTGGCTCTGTTTCGGTCAACGCAGAGCGTTGTACGATGGTCTCACCCCAGCCTCGGCGTCGACCGACGTCCTCCACATCGATCAAAACTGAGGTCTCTCCTACCGTTTCTTCAACCTTCTCGGCCTCCTCGATCTCCGGTGGGTCCGACCTTGGATTCTACTACCTGTCATATAACTTTTCCCCTCTGATAGTGATGGCGTTGACCTCGTTCCTTTTGTTCTTGGGGTTGACTTGAGTATTGCAAGGCAATTGACCAGGTTTGTGTTGGGCTCCAAGGGTGTTGGCGATTTGATTGACTTGAGTCCCTATTATCTACAAGTGTTTATCCACACGATCTACCTTGGTATTCAATCCAGCTATTTCTTGCTCCGGTTTCCCAACTTTATCAGTCGATCCTTGCATGAATTTAGCCAAAATGACCTCGAGATTTAGCTTCTTTTTCTCTACCACAACTCCATTCTGCTTTACAAATCCGGGCGGTGGCTGCTCCACGGCTTGCAAAATTGCATAAGAGAATCTTGGATGGTTCCTCGCATTATTGTGGTTGTAGGACTGATTGCTTTGCTGATATCCTCAGTGGTAGTAATTTTGGTAACCATCTCTTTGGACAAAGTTGACGTCCATGCAGTCCCCATCAGCTGGAGCTTGGACAGGCTCACAACAATAACAGTTTGCTCCACTTTCAGTATAGCGAAGTCCTCACGCAGCTTCTTAACCTCAGCTACTAGTGTAGTGTTCGACATTATAGTGTCTCCCAGTGTAGCGTCCACCTGCTCTACAGTCTTATCATTTAACCCCTCGTAGAAGGTCTCGACCTACTCTCCCAATGGCAATCCATGTCCAGGACAAGCTCTCAACAGCTCCTTATAGCGCTCCCATGTCTCATAGAAGCTATCATCAGGTTATTGGGCGAACCTTGTGATGTCTTTCCGTCTCTATCTGATGACGCTAGGAGGGAAGAAGTTCTCTAAGAATTCATTCTTCAGTTCTGCCCACGTGCTGATTATGCTTTTGTCAAGTGCAGAAAACTAGGACTGCGCTTTATCACGCAGAGAGAATGCGAACAGACGCATTTGAATCGCGCTCCAATTGACTCTATTGATCTTGAAAGTGTTGCAGAGTAATATGAACTTGTCAAGGTGCGCATATGGATCCTCAGTAGCTCTTCCACCGAATTGGTTTTGTTGCACCATTTGCACCAATCCGGACTTCAGCTCAAAGTTGTTGGCATTGATGCCAACCCTGAAGTCTGTCTCCTGAAATCGAGGCCGATATCTCTTTTGAATGTCGTCCTTGTCCTCATCCTCATCACCAACATCATCTGGTTCCTCTGGTGGATCTTCATCCCCTTTAGGATCATATTCAAAGAGCGGGTTGCGGCAGACATTCCGATTATTCTAGTTGTTTCTTTCGAGGTTCAGCTACTGCAATTGCTCCCTTATAACATGAACTTCTTGAACAAGTTTAGCTTGTTCCTCCGAAGTCAGTTGTGGTGGATTTGATTGCTTGTTTTCAACCATCGATTCATTACTTGAGATTCCTGGGTCTTGATTTTTTCCTTCAATTGTTCCTTCGGCAAGTGATCATGTAATCATGTACTAGATGCACAGGAAAGGAGGTAGTGAATTAAAGTTGAAAATAAAATAAAACAAAACAATGTAGAAATAAAGAAAATTGTCTCGACATCGACTGACGTGAGCGCAAGTCGATCGACTAGAATAAAATAATTGCGTCGATCAACAGGAATTTACTTCGGTCGATGTCGAGAAAAAACCACGAAAATCAAAATCAAAAAATTAAAAGTGCAAAAAACTAAAACCTAAATCAATTATCCAATCACATGATTAATAGTAAGATTAATTCTATTCACTCCCCGGCAATGATGCCAAAATTTGATTGCTAAAAATTTTAATTAACAATTTAGCAAAAGCTAATAATATTGCGACAAATAAATTATTGAACCCAAACGCGTGAAATTTCAAAAACCTTATATACTACAACATAGTTTCTTAGAATATTGTTTAGGGACATTCAAAAATTGGGTTTTGAGCATTCGAAAACAAAATAACTTGGAATTAAAATTAAAACGGAAAATTGAAAAGATTTTTGGATTCAAATATGGAAAACGCAGATTCTAGGGTTTTCTACCTATCATGTCTTACATGTAATGACAAATTAATTTATTCCAATTTGATTCCTAATCATAGTGAAACATCAGAAAATTAGTACGAATTTCTAGATCAGACAATTCATATAGTAGATTAATTAAATATCTCTATCCTTTCAGTCTTGAGAAGAATCTAACTAACTCCAGAACCCTATAGATTTATTCCTATAATCTATTTCCCTCTTTTCAGACAAGAAATCAAATTATATTATGAAAATATTTTTCCATTGAAAATTATTAGCTTTTGAGTCTTTAATTATCAACAAATCAATCCTAATATGTGGCCAGCAAATCAAAATTGCAGATTAAGCACTAGATTTCAGAAACTATGACAGGAAACGATAATTAATTCAATTAATCAAACATGCATGCATGATAGTTCGAAACCCTAGAATCTGATGGTAATTTAGTTACACAGCCATAACAAATATTATCAAGGAAAGATAAAACCTGAATTGGAACTGAATAACATAAACAACTATAGGAATTGATGCCAAATTTCTACAAATAAACTCCAATAATTCGACTCTAAAGGTGTACAATTGCTGCTAGAAAATAAGTCTCAAAATAATGCATAAGTTTATAATTTTCGAACTATAGGGCAATTTATAATAGTGGTATATGTACTCTATTGAGTCTAGGAGATTAGATATAACTCTATCTCCAAATCTCGATCAAATCTTTAGAAAATAAGTTCGACGACAACCAACGTGTAGCCACATCGACCGACATGGAGACTCGCTTCGATCCCCACTTTGATCCGAGAACGATCGTTGCTCGATGTGTACGTCGACCGATGCAAATTGGCGTCAACCGATGTGGATCTTCTAGCGTCGATCCCGAATTAGCCTTTGCCTCACGTCGGTCAAAGCCGAAGCTCCCACAAAGTCTCCTTCTCCATACTTAGCCAAATTCAACCCAAAACCTACAAAACACACCACCAAGAGCATAACACGTGCGAAACCCTTTCATTCATGACAAAACAAGTAAAATCCATTCAAAACAAATAAAACATTCTAAAAACTAATTGATAAGTTAGTGAAAATACGAACTTATCAATTATCTTTTACATTTTTACCAAATTTTATTTGAATATCCCCCGATTCAGCCAATGCCATTTCTCCAGTAAAAAAAAGAGGTTGTCTACCATGTTCAACCGTTCCATTAAACGACCTACTATCTCTCCTAAAGTTATGATTAGGTTCTTAGAATCTGGAGTGACCTATATAAACAGTCTTCCTCCCTTTGTTTAATCTTATTGAATGGGTGAACTTTTGACAATGTGGACAAACATATTTACCTTTAATACTCTAGTCATACAGCATCGCATAACTAGGAAAATCGCTAATTGTCCACATTAATGCAACTTACAACTGAAAAATTTTGTTTTTTAGAGGCATCGTAGGTGGGAACACCTACATCCCACAACTCATTCAACTCTTTAAATAATGGTTGCAGAAATACATCAACGTTATTTCCTGGAGAAGATGGCCCAGGAACTGTCAAAGAAAGCATGAAGTATGGTTGTTTCATGTACATCCAAGGTGGTAAATTACAAGGAATAAGTTTTACTGGCCAAGTACTGTGAGGAGGCTGCATGTTTTTTAATGGAGTAAACCCATCAGAAGATAATCATAACCTTACATTGCGACAATCTCTAGCAAATTCAGGATGTAGGTGATCAATGGTTTTCCAAGTTGGGGAATCTGCAGGATGTCTCATATAACCATCCTGTGGACGTTATTCTTTATGCCACCGCATGTGGGATGCAGTTTTAGATGACATGAATAATCTTTGAAGCCTAATTTTAAGAGGAAAATGCCAAAGCACTTTTTGAGAAACTTTTCTTTTCTCAGCAGTGGGGTCATTTTCAGAAACTTCCCATCTAATTTCGTTGCATTTTTCATAAGAAATTATATCTTTTAGACTACCAGTATAAGCAACAGTCATTTGGATAAGCATCATACTTATCAAACCCAAGGCCTAATTGTTTCATCAGTTTTTCAGCCTCATAATATGTAGATGGTAAACCATCCATTGCTTCTGGAAATGCATCTTTTGGGAAATCCAAATGCATATTAAGGAACGTGTTTGTTAGTTTACCATCACATTTAAAATGGAGAAGTCGAACCATAAAGGATAACTTGGAAAAAATTTTATATCCTTTATAAAGTTCTTATTGTGAATCGTCTATCAATTTATAGAAGTTAGCAACTTCTAAAATAGGAATATCCCCAGTTGTTTCATCAATATTAGGCCCTTGAGGAAACAAATCATGTAACATGTCTTCCATTCCATCATTATCCATATTCAAAGAACTTCTACTATGACTTTTGATTGTGTTATCTTCCATGAGCTCACCATGAGCTATCCAATTGTATATCCTTTAATAAATCCGTCAACAGTTCGATGAACATAAGCTTCTTCTTTGTCCATAGAAATACTCATACAACATTTCTTACAAGGACATAAAATCTTCTCATTCTGACTTGCTTTTGAAAATGCAAATTGTATAAAAGACTTAAGTCCAGTCTAGTACTCAACACTATATCTTGCCAAATTCATCCATGATTTGTCCATATTACAAAACTGTACAACATGTATTAACCAATTAATTCATAGTTCCAAATATTAAAACAAGAGTATAGATAAAAATAATTAATATGTTATGTTGGTCCCTGATCAGAGTCGTGATAAGCAGCCTAAAGCTACTTAGCAAATGGAGCGGAATATATAAAGTAACTTGCCCTTAGTTTCTTTTCCAAATATTTTAGCTCAAGGTAGGTGTTAGATTGTTTCAGAGATATACCCTAGCAACTTGAGGTTTCTATGTTTTAAATCAAACAGTAGAATCAATAAAACAGTAAGAACACACAATATTTATAGTGGTTCAATCCTTAAAGATCTACGTCCACTCCTCAATCGAACACTGAGAATTTCACTAAAAAGATATGGTCAAGTACAAGGAATCGCCTATCTCCTGTAGCAGATGGTGAGCTTTCGAGCCAGCCACTACAAGATTATCCTCCGTTACTTGGATCTTCTCGGTCGGCAGTTGCGGCTAAGTCAAGGGCGCACCTTTGTAAAACTTGCCTTTACTGCAATAGAAGCTTTATAGTTCCCTCCAAACTTTCCTGGTTTTGGCAACAGCCCATGGGAGTCAATCTCTTTTAAGAAAAGTGACTGCTGGATGCTTCATAGGATGGAGGTTATCCCAATAATTAGATTCTTGAGCAAAGTCAAGGAATCTCTTCAATGTAGTGTCAGATATTCAATGAGGGGGACATTACGGTTGTTGAGAGCTTTGGATTCTTCTCTTTAAGGAGCTCTCAACTGACTACTCTCTTTTTGTTTTGTTCGCTTTGTAAAAGGTATCTTGCGATTTGCAGTTGTGTTGTAGTAGTCGTGAAGGGTGTTCTCTCTTGTTTGGACTTCTCTTTTATATCTGGAGATTCAAAGTTTGAATCTCCAGACCCGTTAGACACAACGGTCCTCCTTGTCCAAAAGAGCTACTTGCTTTTCGTCCTTTCCGGTGTGTACAGTGCATTTTTTACCTACTTTGGGAAGGCTATTTATCCTTTGGTTGTACCTTTTGTCAGAACGGTAGTATAAGCAAGTGTTTGTTGAGTATCTCCTTGCTTAGCATTCTATCGGAGAATGTTGGGAGCACTCTGCTAAGTCTTTTGATTGCTGAGCTCTTCTAGCAATCTGCTAAGTCTTTTGATTATTGAGCTCTTCTAGCAATCTGCTAAGTAGTAGCGAATGCTGACTCCTTCTGCATTCTGCTATCACTTGATATCTTGTTTCCTGATTGCTATAGCTTCTAGCAATCTCCTGAGTAAACAGTGAATGCTAAGTCCTTTAGCACGCTGTTATATCTTTACTGCTGACTGTTGAGCAAATACTCCTAGCAGTCTCTTCTTTCAGCATATGATTGCTAACACTTTAGCAATCATTCTTCTTAGCACTTTGTCTGCTATCTCCTTAGCAGTCATCTCTTTTCAGCATATGATTGCTAACTCCTTAGCAATCACTTTGTCTGCTAGCGACTCTAGCATTTCTGAAGTTGCTTGGAATCTGATTTTCTTCGTTCCATTTGCTGAATCCTTCAGCAATCTTCTCAAGCACTTCTAATCTATTACAACTTGATAGATTTCCTAAACAGGATATTACAAAAGAGTTGCTAGACTATGCTAGAATTCAACAATGATCGACCAAACTAACTAAGATTTGATTCAACAAAACTTTTACAATTTGATCTTAAAGGGAGATTTACAACATAAATCAAGGAATATTTTCCTAACATGTTAGATAAAAATAATAAAGATTAACTAATTGCACTATGAATTCAAATAGATAAAGTGGGAAATATAATAAGCATGGCCATAAATAAACCATGTATTTAGTCTTTGACATTATCTTGGCCAAAATTTAGTGTATATGTTTGAAATTGTTATATTTTTAGTAAATATTAGTGCATAGTTTACATTCTATGATTAACAAATTCAATTTCTATAACTAATGTTGCGACTACCAAATCATACAATCAGAGAGTTTTTTTATTTCAGCAAAATAATGTTTTTTTTTTATTTTCTGAAATTTGTACACTTCTAAACCCTTAAAATACAATCCATTCTCGCGATACTTAGAGAAAACTCTTGCAGACCCAACCCCAGCCTTGCGCAAACACAACCCCCTCCCAACCCTGTGCCGACTCAGCCTCCTGCCCAACCTTGCGACGCTGCTGGCCAGCCCTCCGTCTCCACAATTTGTAAGCATTATTATTATTATTATTATTGTGATTTTTCTGAACAATTCCTTCATCTCATTCCCTCACAATCTTCCCACCGCCTGCTGCCCATCCCACCCCCAGCCACCCCCTGCCCTGTTGTTGCAACACTGCTGCCAAGCCACCACCTCCAACATTTCTTTATAAACTATTAGTTTAATGGTATGATATTTATGATATTTATTCGATAATTAATATTTAAATGATAAATAATATATATATACATATATATATATTATTTTTAAAGGGTCCTTAAGGCGCTTGCCTCACCTTGACTCACCTCACGCGTCACACCTTGCACCCTTCTCGCCTCGGCTCGCCTCACACTTTTTAAAACTAAGTTTTAAATCTCTTTGGTGGTAGCCTATACATTTATATCTCTAACAAACTTGACTATTCATAAAGTATGACTTTTTGGTTTCAGACCCAACAATTAAAACAACATATAGAATTTCAAAGATAAATGTGTCGAATGTATGCCAATTCACCTAAAGAAAGCTTTTATTGTATTTAAAGAATGAGCCATAAATACACCACTAGATGCAGTCGAACCCGTTATTGGCAAAAATAGTTTTCTTGTTCAAAACTGTCACTTTACATAATTAATAGAATTATTTTGTCTTTGTATCGAATCATTATGATAGATAACTAAAGCGACGTACGAAGTCAAGCCCAAGAAGGAAGATGACGCAAATCAGCAGAGAGAGCCCATATCAAGGAATCAATCTTCGAGAATCAAGGGATTGATAAGACTTTCTAGATTTATTCCTCTTTTGTATGGAATGTTAGTTAATGATTTCGAAAATCATGTACTTTCCATGTAAAAGAGTGAACATATCAATATAAAAAGGAGAAGAAGAAGTGAATACAGCTTATCCTACACATTCTTGAAAAAAAAAACAGAGAGCAAAAAACATTAAGATCCAGAATCCCAACAAAAGTACTCTTTCAATTCACTAACGAACTTTCAAGAAACAACAATTGGCGCCATCTGTGGGAATTGAAAGAAGGAAATATGGATTAATCTGGAATAGGAAGAGGAGATAACCTCGAGTCAGGAGTTGAAGAGTTGATGAAATTATTGTCAGCAGTGCCCGGGTTGGTGAACCTTTCAACTAGAGCAGTAATGGGTGATTATAACGACTCACCGTTCGAGCATAGGATTGCGAGCGCACAAATTCCAGAAAGATTCACTATCCCTCATATAAAAGCTTACGATGGGACGACTGATCCAGACGAATCTGTGACATTGTATAAGTTCAAAATGCAGACAATATCTATTCCAGAGGGGGTTAGAGAAGGTTGTATGTGCAGAAGCTTTGGGGCTTGCCTCGAGGGAGCAGCAATCCATTGGTTCATGCATTTAAAAATGAGAAGCATACCATAATTTGCCGAAGTTCATAAGCACTTCTCTGCTCAGTTTTCAAGTAGTCGGAGAATTCCGAAGCGGTCGGACGACCTATACTAGATCGTGCAAAAAGAAGGGGAGTCATTGCAACACTATATAAAGCGATTCAAAGAAGTAAAGGTTGTAATCCCCAATTGTTTAGAAGAAACTGCCATCTCGGCATTTAAAAATGGCAAAGGATCGAGTTTGTTTTGGAAGTTAGTGAAATACCTGTGCTAGACATATTCTGAGATAATGGCTAGAGCCGAGGTACAAATTTGTTGGGAAATAGAGGAAGAAAATTTTGGAAAAAGAGAGAAAGCACGAGCTCCAGTCAAATCCAACTCAAGTGCGGAAGGTCAAATCGATTTGTGCCCTATACTAGCAGGGGAGATAGGAAGGGGCCAGGAATACAGAGCTCGAATACAACTGCGTCAAAACCCTTTAGTTTGAACGCCAATCCGATGGAGGTGTTAAAAGGAGAAGTTAGATGGCCAACAAGGGTGTTGGCTAATGTTGGGCAGAGGACTCCAGAGAATTACTTTGCGTTCCATCAAGGGTATGGCCAATCCGATGGAGGTGTTAAAAGGAGAAGTTAGATGGCCAACAAGGGTGTTGGCTAATGTTAGGCAGAGGACTCCAGAGAATTACTGTGCGTTCCATCAAGGGTATGGCCATTGGACCATAGAATGCCGGGATTTCTTAAGGGAAGTTCAAAGACTTCTCGATCAGGACCACCTGCAGCAATTAAAAGGAAGAGGATGAAATAATACTTGGCGAAGGAATTAAGGAAAAGGAGGGCGAGATGAGATAAAAGAAACAGCAACGGGGGCAAACAGAGTTCCGTTGCCGAACGAGCAACGGGTTGAGAAAACCATCCATATGATCTCGGGAGGCCTGCCAATAGCAGGAACATCTAGGAATGCTTATAAGAGGTACCGGAGAGAAGCAAGAGGAGTTAACTCGATAAGGCCGTCATGGCTGTCTAATGACGAAATAACTTTCGAACCTTCAGATTTAGAGGGAGTTCGCCATCTGCGCACGATGATCCATTGGTGATCGAGCTCCTAATAGCAAATTGCAGAGTGAGAAGAATCCTTGTTGATAGTGGAGCTTCATAAAATTTAATATTCTTGAAAGCATTCAAAGGCATGGGAATATCTGAGAAGAATCTTAGCACGAGTTCGAGTCAATTAGTAGGCTTTAGCGGAGAACAATTAATTCTCGTGGGAGAGCTGTATTTGCCTATTTATTCAGAAGGAATCAACCTTTCAGTTTGATTTCAAGTCGTGGATGCAGATTCCTGCTACAACGCTATAATGGGACGACCTTGGATGCATGAGTTACAAGCAATCCCCTCTTCCTTCCATCAAGTGATCAAATTCCCAACACCCTGGGGAATCTGCTTGATAAAAGGAGAACAACACACAGCCAGAGACTGTTACGCTGTGACACTGAGAACTATAGGAGTGGTGGAGAAAAAAGAGGAGGTCGAAAATGTAAGGTTGGAAGAAGATGAGTCAAAATTTACATACATCGGAAAAAACATCTCGGCTGACTCGAGGCATGCAATATCAACATTTTTGCAAGAAAGGAGAAATACCTTCGCATTTTGCCATGTGGAGATGCCCGGGATTGACCCGGCAATAATCTCCCATAGGTTGCAAGTCGATTCAACATTCAAACCTGTTCATCAAAGAAGGAGGAGGTTTGCCGCAGAGAAAAATTTAGCTATTGCCGAAGAGGGGTCTAATCTTTTGAAGGTGGGGTTTATAAGGGAGGTCAAATATCCAGAAGGGTTGGCCAATGTAGCCGTGGTTAAGAAGAAAAATGGGAAAAACAGGGTGTGCGTGGACTACACTGACTTGAACAAAGCATGCCCGAAAGACCCTTTCCCACTCCCTCATATTGACAGGCTCGTTGACTCGGCCGTAGGGTAAAAAGTGATGTCTTTTATGGACGCATTCTCGGGATATAACCAGATCAGGATGTTTCCCCCAGATGAGGAAAAAATAGCATTCATGACGAACCAGGGTATATATTATTATCGAGTCATGCCATTTGGGTTGAAGAACGCTGGATTGACCTATCAACGTTTGATGAACAAAATGTTCGCACCCATGATAGGGAACTCAATGGAGGTTTACATTGACGATATGATTGTAAAATCCACAAGCATGGAAGAACACCTCATTCACCTTACCAAGGCCTTTAATATACTGAAAAGATTCAACATGAAGCTGAGTCCATCGAAGTGTCAATTTGGAGTTACTTCAGGGATGTTCTGGGGTACATGGTGAGTAGACAAGGAATCGAGGCTGATCCAACACAGATTAAAGCCATTCAAGAGTTGAAGCCACCAACAACTGTAAAAGAATTGTAGAGGACGATAAGGAAGTTAGCGCATTAAGTCGGTTCGTAGCACGATATTCGGATCAGACTTCAAGGTTCTTTGAATTATTGAGAAAGACGAAGCGATATGAATGGACTCAAGAGTGCGACCACGCTTTAGCTTTGGTGAAAGGATATTTGGCATCTGCACCAATTATGTCTAAACCGAAAGAAGGAGAAGTTCTGCTACTCTATCTTGCAGTGTCTGAAAGAGCAGTAAGCGCGGTGCTGGTAAGAGAGCAAGATAATTTGCAATACCCAGTTTAATATGTTAGTCGATCTTTGATCGAGGCAGAAACGTGTTACTCAGCGTTAGAAAAATTGATACTGACTTTGGTTATGGCTTCAAGAAAGCTCCGTCCATATTTTTAATCACACAAAATAATGGTGGTCACGAACTTCCCAATAAAAAGTGTACTGGCAAAACCTGAGATATCGGGGAAGATGATGAAGTGGGTAGTGGAGCTTGGAGGATACGGATTATGATTCGAACCACAAAGAGCCATAAAAAACAAGATTTTGGCAAACTTCATTTCCGAGTACACCCCGGAGATGCAATTGCAAGCAGAAGTCGAATCAACATCCAGGGGAAACTCGATAGAATTTTGGGATTTATGCATAGATGGTGCAAGTAACTGCAACGGTGCGGGAGCAGGGGTCTCATTATTATCGCCAGAAAAGGTAACATACTAGAGGGCGATAAAGTTCGAGGTCCATGCAACAAACAATGAAGCAGAATACGAAGCGTTGATTGCAGGAATGAAATTAGCAAAGGAGATGAGGGTTACGAGACTACGAGTTGAGTCAGACTCCCAGCTGGTCGTTAACTAATTCACAGGGATATTTCAAGCCAAAGATGGTAGAATGGCAGCATATTACAAAATTGTAAAGGGATTAGAGTCAGAATTCGAAGAGGTGAAAGTGGAACACATCCCCAGGGAATGTAACATCGAAGCAGATGCTTTAGCAACCTTAGCGGCATCCCTAGAAGCAGGTAACCTAAGAACCATACCTCTTGTGGTTGCCCTATGGCCTACAACTCGAAATTTTACAGACAAAGAGGCGGGAAGTTCGAGTACTGTAAACACCATCACAAATTCAAACTCATGGATGGACCCCATTAAGACTTACTTGCTTGGAGCAAATGACGAACAAAGAGTTGAAGTTGTAAGAGTAGCAAGAAGGGTTGCACAATTTGTTCTTCTAAATGGGGAGTTATACAAAAGGTCCTTCGAGGGACCCTAGCTCATATGTACCAGCGAGCAAGAAGTGTCTCAGCTATTGGAAGAGGTGGGGAACCACTCCGGTCCGAGAAGTTTGTCACATCGAGTCATCTCAGCAGGATTTTACTGGCCAACATTAAGGGAAGATTAAAAAGAGTTCACTCGAAGATGTGAAAAGTGCCAAAGATTTGCAAATTTGAGCCACAAAAAGTCAGAGATACTGCATGCGAATGTGCCCGTACAGCCGTTCCACCGGTGGGGAATCGACATTATCGAGAAAATGCCTAGGACAAAGGGAGGAAAAGAATTCGCGTTCATCGCTACCGATTCATTCAAAATATAGGTTGAAGTTGAACCCTTAGTAAACATCCGCGACACGGAGATGATAAAATTCATATGGAAGAATATCGTTTGCCATTTTGGATTACATCGTGAGATAGTGACTGATAATGGAAGGTTGTTCACTAGCAAAAGATTCAAGGATTATTGTGAAAACTTGGGAATCAAGTTGGTCAACTCGACTCCAAGATATCCAAAGTCAAATGGTCTTGGAGAGTCGACAAACAAAACAAACCTTAATACACTCAAGAAGAAACTGGGGACTTTGAAATCAGCTTGGGTGGATGAATTGCCTGCAGTGCTCTGGTCTTATCGAACCACCCTGAGAACTATTACAGGAGAAACTCCATACGCACTCGCTTATGGGGCGGAAGTGATGGCACCAATTGAAGTAATCAAACAAGGACCAAGAATAGGGATGTTCGATGAGGCAGATAACCAAGAGAAAGTACTCGAGTCACTAGAGTTGTTGGATTAAAAAAGAGAAGCAGCAATAAAGATGATGGAACAAAAGTAGAGGGCAATCGAACGCTATTACAACAAGAGCTAAATGCTTGAAAGTTAGGGCCAACTTGGGAGGGACCTTACATAGTCTCAGAGAAAGTGAAGAACGGGGCTTATCGAATCAAGACCCCCGAAGGAAACGATGTTCCAAATGCCTGGAACATCAAGTATTTAAGGAAATTTTATTTCTGATGTAATAATGCAGTGGATAACAATGTTCCTAAAAGTTCTAAATAAATTCTCATCGATATATAGTTGATGATTCGAGAAATAGATTATATTCAAAAGAGTAGATTCCCATATAAAAAAACGGAATGGGAAATAAACATCTATGTTCGAGAGAATACATGTAAAAACATCAAGTTTAAGATATCAAGTATTCAAAAGCCCAGACTCAAGGGGAAGGTTCCACATCTTAATCCATCTTATCATCCTGCTTCTTTGATCGAACTTCATCATCCTGATCAGAGCCAGAATCCTCGTCAGCAGCAGACTCGGCCGGTAGGAAGCTTAAATCGAAATTAGGATATTTCTCAAGAATCATCCCTTTGATGTTTGACTCAACCAACTTCCCCATGTCGTCGAATACGGGACGACCGACATCGGTATTCATAAGATTGTATAAGTCGAGTCCTACACCGATCGTCTTAGCTTTCTCGAAAGCATCCTGCACAACTTGCAATTCTTGTTCCTTGCCGGCCAATTGAGCAGCCTGCCTATCACAAAAAAGTTTCTCGGACTGCAACTCATTGACCGATGTGAGCTTCTCGGATTGTAGCTATTTGATTAACTTCTGGGCAGTCGAAAGCTCTGCTTTGGCAGAATTCAAAGCTTCAACAGCATCATCTCTTTCTCTCTCCACGGCCCCCATCGATTGAGTAATAGCAACTCGATCCCTCCTTTCTTCAGCAATGATCCGGTTCGTCCTAGCTAACATAGCCCGGAACCCTTCGAGGTTCTACATCAATAAAGAAAACTTGGTGTTTAAAATTTTTTTAAAAAAATGATAATTCGATGCAGACATCAAATAACTTCAAATACACATGGGAGAAGTCCAAGAATTTTTTCATAACAGTGTCTGAGGTATACCATGGAGGACCAGCTCGAGTAACTGGAGCAGAAGTTGGAAAGTCACCTCCACCCCTAGTCACGAGTCGACGATCCCTAGTCGCTTGCTCGACTCGTTCAACATCAACGGGAGTAGGAGAAGCAGTATGAGATGAATCCAGAGTCATGTCATCACGATTCTCAGTGTCCCGGGTTAAATCAAGTATTGTATTCCTCTCAAGGACAGGTGCCTTCTCCTCCTTTTTGTGCCTTTTCGCCAAAGGTGCATTATCATCCGAATCAACTTCTTTAGAAAAGTTCTTCGACTCGATTTCAGAAATAACCTTTGTTGAAGCCTCGGCCCCATCCTATTTCTTCTTCCTTTTATGCACCATACCAGCCCTACGCTGCTTCATTCGAACGAGCTCCTCTGGGTTAGCTTAGTTATATCTTGAACTCCATTAATATCGGCCCAACGGCTACCAGTGAGTTAATCTCTTGAATAGAATACTTATAAGCCTGAGCAATCCAAGAGCGCTCGACTTAGGTGAGGGCTGGTCGAGGTGGACCTGCATAAAAAGAGTCAGTGAGATATTAAAATCAAAGAGAAAAAGAAGATTACTTACGAGAAGCGACTCGAAGCACTCCAGTCAGAGAAGGTCCCTCCGTTGGGATTTGCACGAAAAAGAATTCGCCAACCCATCCGGCATTGTTGGTCGAGCAACCCTTAATCAAAGGTTTATGATCGCTTGCTTGGAGAAAAATTAGTAACTCTCATTGTGTTGAGAGGCGCTCACAATTTTAAATCAAGACAATTTCACGTCTCGAAGTGCGTATGTAGCAAAGTGTCGAATAGTCGCAGAAGAACCTTGAGGAAGTCAATAAGAAAAGACAGACAATACTCAGTTGCGACTGGTGTATAATGTTGTTTGAACGTCTGACACAACAAGTACAAACTGCTCTGATAAGCAGGTCGATGCAGCAGAAAAAGCAGAACAGGAAGCCACGTTTTCAAAGAAGGATGTACTATGATTGGACATCATTCTGAATGTCTCTACCGGCTATTTTCTGGGTTCACACCTATAAATAGCAGGAAATACAGAGACAGAAAAACCTTTGCTCCTCTGAATACCTTCGCATATTTGAATCTCTGACACACTCATACTAGCCTCTCTACAGAAGTTAAAGCTCAAGCATTAAACGCTCTCAAGAGAGAAGGCTCTAATATCGTTGTTCATTTATTGAACACAAAGCATTCATTGCTTAAAGAATCTTTGGAGATTTACCGTGTGATCTCGAGTACACGAAGATTAAGTCAGCAGACTTAATCTACATCTTAGGTGTTCTTACTGTTCAAGTAAGAACACAGCAGCAGCCTGCTCTTGCAAAGGAAGAGTAGGTTATTACGGGCAATTTCCAAACTGTGCACGTTCTGGGAAGAACACAACCATCCAACCTACCGAAGAAGGAAAAGGGAGGTTTGTCCACAGTTCAACTTCGAGCCGGTCCACAGAGAAGATAAAGAGCCTTCGACGGACTGAAGAAAGAATGAAGTTCAACTGCCTGGATGAGTGATACATTGTGCTCTGGACGGAGGTTTCTACAGCAACTAGCTATAGATCGTGAGGATTGTAACTTCATAACTTAGTGAATTACTGGATCAGTTATCCGAAGAGTGGACGTAGGACTTAAGGCTCCGAACCAAAATAAATATCCTGTGTCATTTACAATTTTATTTACTTACGCATTTTACAGTTTTCAATTATCTCATGAAACCTTCAACACTTATCCTGTAAGTGTTGTAGTGTATAAACCGTCAACTGCCATACTTGTAAAACAGTTAATATAGTCTGTTGGCTAACCTAAACTGTGTTTCTAAAATTGCTAAGCAAAACATGTGCAGATATTAAATTGAATTGCATAAGGTAGAGTGTATTTATTTGATTTAATATTTCCGCTACACATTATACGTACTCTGATCTGGGATCAACAAGTGGTATCAGCGCAGGTCGGTCTTTCTAGACTGTCCTGTTTTGAGTCGCTTAAGACAAGATCTGTACTTCCTTACACTCTAATTGTTTGTTTAAGTGTGATTAGCGAGCAGATAATCTTTAGATCATAATGATGAATTACTCAAGCCTTCCCAAGTACAATCCAGAGAAGTTTGAAGTATGGAAGAAGAGGTGTCTCATTCAGTTGAGAGCTCAACATCCAGAGATGGATGAGGTTCTAAAGAATGGACCTCTGAAGATCCAGATTCCTAAAGTCAATCTCGTCGTAGGAGATGCTCCAGGCGGTGTTGAAATGATATACAAACCTATGGAGGACTGGACTCATGAGAAAAGGAAACGCCACCAGGTTGATCACATCGCGTAGGAAATGATCATATAATCCCTCCCAGATTCTCTCATGGATGCAGCCGTGGAGCACAGCACGACCAAGGCACTTTGGGATTGGATCAACGACCTCACAAAGGAAACAGAGGCGATGAAGCGCAACAAGAATCAGGTTGTTGTGGAAAAATATGAATCTTTCCAGATGCTACATGGTGAGACAATCAAGTCGATGGAATCAAGGTTCAACACCATCGTCAGCGAGATGAAAAGTCTTGGAAGAGAGGAAAATGTGGCCGATATGAATGCCAAAATTGTTTCGAGACTGCTGAAGGAGGATTGGTTTGTTAAAACCACCAGTTTGAAGACCATGGATCTCTCCAAAGTGACCACCAAAGAACTGTTCGACGAACTTAAAGCCCATGAACGGGACATCCAGATGGTGAACAGGAATGAAGCTGTTCGAACTCCAAATTCAACAACTGATGGTGATGCATCATTCTTCGTAAAGAGAGATTTCCAAAGGCGCTCAAACAATATTTTGATTTTGAGAGATGTTTTATACGTGACGATTTTTCGGTGGAACTTAATTTCAGTTTCCAAGTTATTTTGTGATGGATATTTAGTTATTTTTTATAGTGGAGTTTCTATCATTGGTAATAACGGTGTTATTTGTCATGGCAAACTGATTGACTCTCTCTATATCATAGATTGTATGCATAAATCTTCCGTGAATGTTGCAAACTCATCCAATAATAATAATCATTTAAAGAGAAAGTTTTCTTCCGATGAGGATCAAACATAACTCTGGCACTTGAGACTAGGTCACATCAATCTAAAGAGGATTAAAAGATTAGCATGCGATGGGCTCTTGGATTCCTTCCAAGTGGTACCGCATCAAATCTGTGAGTCATGTATAGAGGGAAAGTTGAGGACCAGGCCTTTTAAGGCAAGTCAGTCTCGAGCAGAGAATGTGATGGAATTGATCCATTCTGACTTATGTGGACCAATGTCCACGCAAGCTCGTGGAGGTTATGAGCACTTCGCCACATTCATTGATTCAGATATGTCTATTTGCTTCGCCATAAGTCTGAATGCTTTGAGAAATTCAAAGAGTTTAGGACTGAGGTAGAAAAGAAGCTAGGTAACACTATCAAGACACTACAGTCAGATCGTGGTGGTGAATACCTCAGTAACAAGTTCTTGCAGTACTTGTCAGATAACGGGATTACATCCCAGTGGACTGCACCAGGAACCCCTCAACAAAATGGTGTAGCAAAAAGAAGAAATAGAACTCTCTTGGAAATGGTCAGGTCGATGATGAGTTATGCAAGCTTGCCGATTTCGTTTTGGGGATATGCCTTGGAGACAGCGGCCTATTTGCTTAACCTGGTACCTTCTAAATCAGTTCCTAAAACACCTCTGGAACTCTGGTATGGGCGAAAGCCAAGTTTGAACAGAGTGAGGGTTTTGGTTGTCCAGCATATGTGCTGACAAAGGAACCTGATAAGTTAGAAAGTAGGTGTAAGCTGATGCTGTTTGTAGGATATCCCAGGCAAACAAAAGGTGGTTATTTCTATTGTCCTGAGAATCAGAAAGTCGTTGTCAGTACCAACGCGAGATTCTTGGAGGATGAATATGTAAGAAACCACATATCCAAGAGTGAAATTGTTCTCCACGAGCTTGAGGACAAGGAAGCAATTCCATCAGGAAAGCCCAGTGTAATGGTAAATCCACCTACAACAGGTGAGGCTATACCAACACTGCCACTAATGCAGGATATGGGACCAACGCGTACTGTGCCAACTACTGACACGGTTCAGATGCCTCGTCGCAGTGGGAGGGTTGTCAACCAACCCGAAAGGTATATGTTCGTGGGAGAGTCTTCTGCCTTGATCCCAAAAAATGGACTGGATGATACCGATCCCTGGACATATGACGAGGCGGTATCTGATAAAGATGCAGACAAATGGCTGATCGCCATGGATTCAGAAATTCCATTACGGCTATGGATGTATACCAGAAATCTTATTTGCCAGATGGTTGTAGAGCCATAGGGTGCAAATGGGTATACAAAAGAAAGAAAGGAGCGAATGGTGAAATTACAGCTTTCAAAGCAAGGCAGGTGGCGAAGGGTTATAGTAAGAAAGAAGGTGTAGACTATGATGAGACCTTCTCACCGGTAGCCATGCTTAAGTACATTCGTATACTCCTAGCCATAGCAGCACATAAGGACCTAGAAATCTGGCAGATGGATGTCAAAACCACGTTTCTAAACGGGTACCTTGAAGAAGGTAGAGACATCTATATGCAACAGGCAGAAGGTTATGTGCAGAAGGGCGAAGAACATTTGGTCTGGAAGCTAAGGAAGTCGCTGTATGGACTTAAACAAGCTTCACGATCATGGAATCTACGTTTTGATGAAATGATTAAATCCTATGGATTTTCACAATGCTCGAACGAGAGTTGCGTGTACCGTCTATGTGTCAGCGGAAGCATGGTGTTCCTTGCACTTTATGTAGATGATATTCTCCTATTTGGCGACAACGTGGAAGTATTGTCGGGCATAAAGGGGTGGTTATCCGAGCAGTTTCATATGAAGGACCTTGGGGAGGCATGATCCATCCTAGGGGTAAAAGTATTGCGGGAGCGCGATAAGAGGATGCTGACCTTGTCTCAAGGGTCATATGTGGATACTGTGATTGCCCGTTTCAGCATGCATACTGCCAAGAATGGTCTGTTACCCTTCAGACATGGCATATATCATTCCAAGGAACAGTGTCCGGTGACACAAAGGGAGAAAGATGAAATGAGGAACGTGCTGTATGCATCGGCTGTGGGGAGCTTCATGTATGCAATGCTATGTACGAGGCCAGATATCTGCTTTGCTGTAGGTAAAGCACATACTCAAATACCCGAAAAGGACTAGTGACTAATGTCTCGTCTATCAGTGTGAGGAGTTGTGCCCTATGGGTTATACTGATTCGGATTTCCATGCAGACCGAGACGAAAAGAAGTCAACCTCTGGCTATGTGTTTACATTGGGAGGTGGGGCCATATCATGGAGGAGTACAAAGCAGAAGTGCATTGCAGACTCCACCATGGAAGCAGTGTATGTGGCAGCTTTTGAAGCTTCGAAAGAAGCAGTATGGTTTCGAAACTTCCTTTTGGAGTTGGACGTGATTCCTAAGCTGCTCAAGACAATCACGATATATTGTGATAATTCGGGAGCTGTGGCTAATTCAAAGGAACCACGAACTCACAAAGCAACAAAACACATTGAAAGGAAGTACCATATTATACGAGAAATCGTACCAAGGGGTGATGTGCTAGTAGAGAAGATTGATACAAGAAATAATCTAGCGGATCCATTCACAAAAGCTCTGCCTCATAATTCTAAGAGATGCATGTACGTAACCTTGGGCTGAGGGCAAAGCTATCCACGTAGAATGTCTGATGTAATAGCTAGATTAGTTTAGACACGTTATACTCTGGAAAGAACCTATATAATTCTTTGAGTATAAGTGGGAGATTGATGGATTTATATACTGAAAGCATTATGATTGGTATATTATGTACAAGGTCGATTGGTTAATATACTGGGAATCATAAATGTTGTATGTTCATCTCCTGTATGAATTAACAAACATGTGTCGCAAACGCAATTATCCTCTTATCTCGTCGATAGGGAGATCATACGGTGTGTAGAAGATCACGAAAGATCGTATGGATCATTTGACCTTGCGAGATATAAATAGTTATCACAGCTGAGACAGTTCCAGGATAAACTGTCGGTGTAGGCTACAGCATACGCAGTAATAAACATCTTATCTTGGATGGCTTGGTATGCTGGTGTAGGGCACACATTGATAAGGACCTAAGTCGAGATCGATTCTTTTATCTGACATTAAAAGAATTTAGATCTCTATGGCTCGATGAGATCCTAAGCCTATATGAAGGTACAGAAGTATATGTGGATTGTGTATTACTTTGAGTTACAGTGAAAGGCTCTAGTTGAGCTTGTATATCTGTATCTTGGGTAATAGCAGTTTGTGTATGACTGTCTGGTACTGGAACTAGGTAACCACATCCAGTATAGGATGGTGACGTTCCCTGAACAGCTCAAAAGGTTCGTTATGCTAAAGTCCTGCTGGCTGATTAAGTTCAAGCATAAGTGAAAAGGTTTGAGTGGATTGATTCAGGAATATAAGATGTTAATTAATTAAATAGCTTGTCAGAGCTTAATTTAATTAATGAATGTCTGTAACCTTAAATGTGGGGATATACCGAGCCCATGCAACTCGTACCTCAAAACGTGGTAGCAAATTGGTAGGACAGTATTGATTCTCTGGTGGAATGAATCATTATTAATTAATTAATTACATTATGGGTTGAATATGGAAATTACTTAATTGATAGGCCTTATTTTCTATTTGCATTCTGGTCCCTGGTCTGGCCCATGAAACTCAAGCCCAATAGAAGTCCAGTATTTTCCTATAAATAGGCCTCAGTTCCTCAGATCTCAATACAACACAAGATCATAAGTTGCACACAGCAAACTAGGTTTTGGGAGTTGTGGTGATCGACTAAGATCTGAGAACGAGGAGGAAATTCTGCTTCTCAACCGGGCAAGGAATCTAAAGGGAATCTTCACCAGATATTCAGATTGAGTTGGGATACAGATCAGAAGATCAGATCAGGAGGATTTTTCTTCTCCCTCTCTCCTTTTTTTCGAAAATATTATTATTATTTTCATAGATTAATTTCCTCAATCTGTTAGGAAATTAAATCTTTGTGCGTGGGAAATGATCAAGAGGAATCTCCGCGCACTCGTTCTTCAGAGTTCATCAATCCAGGTATTCATAGGAATAGCAATTTATTTTGATATTTCAATTAACGATCCTTGGCAAATGGACTTTATGATTAAGTTCACGAATCCCTTCACAAACTGCCAAGAAAGGTTTGTTACCCATCAGACATGGCACACATCTTTCCAAGGATCAGTTTCCGGTGACACAAAAGGAGAAAGATGAGATGAGCAATGTGACGTATGCATCGGCCATGGGGAGCCTCATGTATGCAATGCTATGTACGAGGCCAGATATCTGCTTTGATGTAGGCATGGTAGCAAGATACCACTCTAACCCTGGATAGGCGCATTGGACCGCTTTAAAGCACATACTCAAATACTTGAAAAGGACTAGAGACTATTGTCTCGTCTATCAGTGTGAGGAGTTGTGCCCTGTGGGTTATACTGATTCGGATTTCCAGGCAGACCGAGACGAAAAGAAGTCCACCTGTGGCTATGTGTTTACATTGGGAGGTGGGGCCATATCATGGAGGAGTGCAAAGCAGAAGTGCATTGCTGACTACACCATGGAAGCAGAATATGTGGTAGCTTCTGAAGCTTCGAAAGAAGCAGTATGGTTTTGAAACATCCTTCTGGAGTTGGACGTGATTCCTAAGCTGCCCAAGACTATCACGGTATATTGTAATAATTCGGGAGCTGTGGCTAATTCAAAGGAACCACGAACTCACAAAGCAACAAAACACATTGAAAAGAAGTACCATATTATACGAGAAATTATAGCAAGGGGTGATGTGCTAGTAGAGAAGATTGATACAAAAGATAATCTAGCGGATCCATTCACAAAAGCTCTGCCTCAGAAGATCTACGAGATACATGTACGTAACCTTGGGTTGAGGGCAAAGCCAGCCACGTAGAATGATTGATGTAATAGCTATATTAGATTAGACGCGTTATACTCTGGAAAGCACATGTATAATGCTTTGACTATAAGTGGGAGATTGATGGATTTATATACTGAAAGCATTATGATTGGTATATTATGTACAAGTTGATGGATTTATATACTGAAAGCATTATGATTGGTATATTATGTACAAGGTCGATTGGTTAATATACTGGGAATCATAAATGTTGTATGTTCATCTCCTGTCTGAATTAACAAACGTGTGTCGCAAACGCAATTATCCTCTTATCTCGTCGATAGGGAGATCATACGGTGTGTAGAAGATCATGGAAGATCGTATGGATCATTTGACCTAGTGAGATATAAATAGTTATCACATCTGAGACAGTTCCAGGATAAACTGTCGGTGTAGGCTGCAGCATACGCAGTAATAAGCATCTTATCTTGGATGGCTTGGTATGCTGGTGTGGGGCACACATTGATAAGTACCTAAGTCGAGATTGATTCTTTTATCTGACATTAAAAGAATCTAGATCTCTATGGCTTGACGAGATCCTAAGCCTAAATGAAGGTATAGAAGTATATGCAGATTGTGTATTACTTTGAGTTGTAGTGAAAGGCTCTAGTTGAGCTTGTATATATGTATCTTGGGTAATAGCAGTTTGTATATGACTGTCTGGTACTGGAACTAGGTAACCACATCCAGTATAGAATGGTGACATTCCCTGAACAGCTCAAAAGGTTCGTGATTCAATTCATGAATCCCTTCAATTGGTATCAGAGCCAGGTTAATTAATTGGCTCTATCGGAAAAATAATATTGCCTATGATTATGCATGATTATTATTATTGATTGCATGCAATGGATGGTTTTTGGATTGATTGTATGTTTTTCGTCCTCGTGGTTCTCGGGTTAATCCGCCCTTTTATATGGATTCGTTTTTCACCCACGAGATAAATCCATGGTTAGATTTAGATTTTTTAGATTGTAATTAGGATTATTCAATGTAATCTTTTATTTAAAAATTAAATCTGTAAAACGGAAAACGAAGAACGCGAAGAACGAAGGGCCGCACGACGCGTGACACCGCCCGCACGGCGGGAGGCCATGCACGGCGGTCAGGCATGCAGGGCACGGCAGTTGGGCGCGCGGCGGGGCCACGGCGGCGACGCAGCCGCGCGCGGAAACCCTAGGGTTTCAGCGCGCGCACACGCACGCAGGCGAGCGCTGCGCGGCCCGACGCCGGCCAGGGCTGGTGCGGCGGCTTCGGGCGAGGTCGACGGCACGAGGGAGGCCGGGGCAGATGGCCAGGATGGCGGCGCGCGGCCAGGGCGCACGCGCGCGCAGCAGGCTTGTGCGACCCTACGCGCGGGATGGTGGTGCGTCTCCCCCCTCGGTCGACGTCGGCGGGCGGAGCAGGTGGTGCGGCGGTGGCTCGGGTGGCCAGCGACGCGTGCTGGGCGGCAACAGGGTTGGGCGTGCGGCCGAAACGCCGAAAAACCCTAAGGTTTTTTTGCGTGGTTCACGCGAGCCCTGATTCCGTTCATGCGCGATTCCGGTGAGTCACGGAGGCCGACGGTGGGAAGAAGAGTGAACGGAGGTTTGGGCAATGGTCGGGGCAAGCCGGGGCGGCGGCATGCGAAACGGGCAATGGCCGGAGGAGATGGATTGCGGGCTACAACCATGCACATACGTGCATGGCTGTTGCGCGACTCCGAGAGCCCTCACAGCGGCGATGAGTCGTCGGCGGCGGTGGTTCGCCGGTAGTGGCTCGTCGGGCTAAGTTCTCACGAACTATTGGGCTTGCAATGTGTGCCTAGGTCCGCGATTTGGTTAACTGGCCCAGTTGTCCAATTTTCCGATAAATCAAATCTTGGAGGCCCAAATTCGGAAAATGAATTCAGATCTCAATCCTAGTAGTGGGAGCCCAGTCGAAGATCTGTATTATTAATTCCAACTTGTAATAGTTAGAATTAATTTTATTTCGTATCATAGGGCCACGAGGAAATTTTTTATTTGCTTTATCATTTGTCTTCGCATGATATACGTGTTTAATTTAATTGCGCAGCATACAAGCATGTTGTAGATAATAGGAGCACGTTTACTGCTTTTATTTACAGCTTTAAAGCATGCTATGTGATTTATTTTATGTAATTAATTATAACAATAAATTCGGGGTTCATGCCTTGCATGATAGAATTTTAGCAATGTTATAATTATGGCTACATAAAATAATCTGTGCAATTGAACCTTATGAACTAAAAATTACTAAGCTGATAATTTAGTAAGACCTCCACAAAGCGATCCTTTATTGGAAGTGGATAATTTATTAGGTAAACGTCTACATGTGTAACTTACTTAATTTATTATTCATAAGTTCTAATACATAGGATTTCTTAAAACAAACATTTAATTCATGTGAGAAGTGGGAGCCCATGCGTAAACGTCTACATGTGTAGCTTGCGTATTGAATTTTCATAAGTTCTCTAGGGATTGAATTAAATGAGACAACCTTATTATAGGGATCGGGTGTGTTCTACTAGATCCTTATATGGGAGGGTTGGCTTTGGTGGTAAGCTAGCTTAGATGTTATCCAGAGTATAACTCATTTGTGATGTCCCTGCTCAGTAGGATAATATGGTCTTAAGTTAGTCTCCAATTATTAATTCCATTTTTCTAAGGAACCCGGGCATGGATTTGAATTAAAGGACTGAAATTGAAAGATGCAGTCTGGTTAAGTGTTTTGTTGTAAACGTCCACATGTGTGGCTTGCAATAGTAATACATAGGCAAATTGGAGGAAACATTAATATTGCTTTATCATAAGGTTTCAATATTTAATTGTTTCAATAGTTTGCTACTATGTTTTAATTTCTGTTTCTTAATTTATTGTTTTCAGACATGTCTATTCATATTGTAAACCTCTTAGCACTAAACCCTTTAACCGGTCCCAATTTTCCTGAGTGGAAGTTTTGCTTCAAGGAAATACTCTGCACTGCAAAACATGCCCATGTGCTTTACATGGACCCTCTATCTCCCAAGTATTGGAATTGTACTAGTTATGAGCGAGTGTTCTATGACAGATGGGTAGCTTCTGATGAGTTTGCCCGCAGACTCATCATGAAGAGTCTGTCTAGAGAATTAAAGCTCAAGTACAAGAAGTTCTGAACTGCTATTGAGATATGGAGGGACCTTGTGAAAGTTTATGGGAAGGTGAGACGAACTATCAGTTATGATCTTGTGAAGGACCTAGTTTGCAAGAAAATGACTGAGGGGAGTTTGTTGGTTCTGCACTTCATCAGTATGATGAGAATCATGAGAAAGTACAGAAAGAGAGGTGGACAAATTAATAAGCGGGCAGAAATAAACATTGTCCTGCACTCTCTATCTGATTCTTATGGTGATTTCATCAAATCTCTCGGTGCCAGGTGCGAGTTTCCTCTTCATGAGTTACTCAGGGCCCTGTTGCGAGAGAAATCTGACATGATGGCATTTGAGTTTGCTCCAACATTGTCAGTTCTTGACAAGGCAGTTGCTGAAGCAAAAGAAATGCTTAAGAAGTTGGATGAAATAGATGAGGCAGAAATTATCACCAGGCCATGCAAACGCAAGCGAAGTGAAGTAAATTGTCTAGTGCCTAGCACGGGTACACAAGGTACGTCATGTGCATTTATAACAGAAACATGTTTAGCATCAGTTTCTACCCATTCTTGGGTAGTGGATACTGGAGCTACGGATCATGTTTGTTATACTTTGCAGGGGTTCAGGTCGACAAGGCAGCTGATACATGACGAGATTACCATCTCAATGGGCAGCGGAGAGCGAGTCTCAACAGTAGCCATTGGAGATTTTACTTTATGCTTTGAAAATAATGTTTTGATTTTGAGAGATGTTTTATATGTGCCGGTTTTTTGGCGGACCTTAATTTCAGTCTCCAAGTTATTTTGTGAAGGATATTTAGTTATTTTTGATAGTGGAGTTTCTATCATTGGTAATAACGGTGTTATCTGTCATGGCAAACTGATTGACTCTCTCATATCATTGATTGTATGCATAAATCTTCCGTGAATGTTGCAAACTCATCCAATAATAATAATCATTTAAAGAGAAAGTTTTCTTCCGATGAGGATCAAACATATCTCTGGCACTTGAGACTAGGTCACATCAATCTAAAGAGGATTAAAAGATTAGCATGCAATGGGCTCTTTGATTCTTTCCAAGTGGTACCGCATCAAATCTGTGAGTCCTGTATAGAAGGAAAGATGACGACCAGGCCTTTTAAGGCAAGTCAGTATCGAGCAGAGAATGTGTTGGAATTGATCCACTCTGACTTATGTGGACCAATGTCCACGCAAGCTCGTGGAGGTTATGAGTATTTCGCCACATTCATTGACGATTACTCAAGATTCAGATATGTCTATTTGCTTCGCCATAAGTCTGAATGCTTTGAGAAATTCAAAGAATTTAGGACTGAGGTAGAAAGAAGCTAGGTAAGACTATAAAGACACTACGATCAGATCGTAGTGGTGAATACCTCAGTAACGAGTTCTTGTAGTACTTGTCAGACAACGGGATTACATCCCAGTGGACTGCACCAGGAACCCCTCAACAAAATGGTGTAGCGGAAAGAAGAAATAGAACTCTCTTGGAAATGGTCAGGTAAATGATGTGTTATGCAAGCTTGCCGATTTCGTTTTGGGGATATGCCTTGGAGACAGCGGCCTATTTGCTTAACCTAGTACCTTCTAAATCAGTTCCTAAAACACCTTTGGAACTCTGGTATGGGCGAAAGCCAAGTTTGAACAGAGTGAGGGTTTGGGTTGTCCAGCATATGTGCTGACAAAGGAACCTGATAAGTTAGAAAGTAGGTGTAAGCTGATGCTGTTTGTAGGATATCCCAGGCAAATGAAAGGTGGTTACTTCTATTGTCCTGAGAATCAGAAAGTCGTTGTCAGTACCAATGCGAGATTCTTGGAGGACGAATATGTAAGAAACCACAGATCCAAGAGTGAAATTGTCCTCCATGAGCTTGAGGACAAAGAAGCAATTCCATCAGGAAAGCCCAGTGTAATGGTAAATCCACCCACAACAGGTGAGGCTATACCAACACTGCCACTAATGCAAGGTATGGGACCAACGCGTACTGTGCCAACTACTGACACGGTTCAGATGCCTCATCGTAGTGGGAGGGTTGTCCACCAACCCGAAAGGTACATGTTCGTGGGAGAGTCTTCTGACTTGATCCCGGAAAATGGACTGGATGATACCGATCCCTGGACATATGACGAGGCGGTATCTGATAAAGATGCAGACAAATGGCTGATCGCCATGGATATCGAAATAGAATCCATTACGGCTATGGATGTATACCAGAAAACTGATTTGTGAGATGGCTGTCGAGCCATAGGATGCAAATGGGTAAACAAAAGAAAGAAAGGAGCGAATGGTGAAATTACAACTTTCAAAGCAAGGCTGGTGGCAAAGGGTAATAGTCAGAAAGAAGGTGTAGACTATGACGAGACCTCACCGGTAGCCATGCTTAAGTCCATTTGTAAACTCCTAGCCATAGCAGCACATAAGGACCTAGAAATCTGGCAGATGGATGTCAAAACCGCGTTTCTAAACGGGTACCTTGAAGAAGGTAGGGACATCTATATGCAACAGGCAGAAGGTTATGTGCAGAAGGGCGAAGAACATTTGGTCTGGAAGCTAAGAAAGTCGTTGTATGGACTTAAACAAGCTTCACGGTCATGCAATCTGCATTTTGATGAAGTGATTAAATCCTATGGATTTTCACAATGCTCAAACGAGATTTGCGTGTACCGTCTATGTGTCAGCGGAAGCGTGGTGTTCCTTGCACTTTTTGTAGATGATATTCTCCTATTTGGCGACAATGTGGAAGTATTGTCGGGAATAAAGGGGTGGTTATCCGAGCAGTTTCATATGAAGGACCTTGGGGAGGCAGGATACATCCTAGGGGTAAAAGTATTGCGGGAGCGCAATATGAGGATGCTGACCTTGTCTCAAGGATCATATGTCGATACTGCGATTGCCCGTTTCAGCATGCAAACTGCCAAGAAAGGTATGTTACCCTTCAGACATGGCATATATCTTTCCCAGGATCAGTGTCCGGTGACACAAAGGGAGAAAGATGAAATGAGGAACGTGTCGTATGCATCGGCCATGGGGAGCCTCATGTATGCAATGCTATGTACGAGGCCAGATATCTGCTTTGCTGTAGGCATGGTAGCGAGATACCAGTCTAACCCTGGACAGGCGCATTGGACCGCGGTAAAGCACATATTCAAATGCCTGAAAAGGACTAGAGACTATTGTCTTGTCTATCAGTGTGAGGAGTTGTGCCCTGGGTTATACTGATTAAGATTTCCAGGCAGACCGAGACGAAAAGAAGTCCACCTCTGGCTATGTGTTTACATTGGGAGGTGGGGCCATATCATGGAGGAGTGCAAAGCAGAAGTGCATTGCGGACTCCACCATGGAAGCAGAGTATGTGGCAGCTTCTGAAGCTTCGAAAGAAGCGGTATGGTTTCGAAACTTCCTTCTGGAGTTGGACGTGATTCCTAAGCTGCCCAAGTCAATCACGATATACTGTGATAATTCGGGAGCTGTGGCTAATTCAAAGGAACCTCGAACTCACAGAGCAACAAAACACATTGAAAGGAAGTACCATATTATACTAGAGATCGTAGCAAGGGGTGATGTGCTAGTAGAGAAGATTGATACAAGAAATAATCTAGCGGATCCATTCACAAAGGCTCTGCCTCAGAAGGTCTACGAGATGCATTTACGTAACCTTGGGCTGATGGCAAAGCTATCCACGTAGAATGTTTGATGTAATAGCTAGATCAGTTTAGACGCGTTATACTCTGGAAAGCACCTGTATAATGATTTGAGTATAAGTGGGAGATTGATGGATTTATATACTGAAAGCATTATGATTCGTATATTATGTACAAGGTCGAATGGTTAATATACTGGGAAACATAAATGTTGTATGTTCATCTCCTGTCTGAATTAACAAACGTGTGTCGCAAACGCAATTATCCTCTTATCTCGTCGATAGGGAGATCATACGGTGTGTAGAAGATCACGCAAGATCGTATGGATCGTTTGACCTAGCGAGATATAAATAGTTATCACAGCTGAGACAGTTCCAGGATAAACTGTCGGTGTAGGCTGCAGCATATGCAGTAATAAGCATCTTATCTTGGATGGCTTGGTATGCTGGTGTGGGGCACACATTGATAAGGACCTAAGTCGATATCGATTCTTTTATCTGACATTAAAAGAACCTAGATCTCTATGGCTTGACGAGATCCTAAGCCTAAATGAAGGTACATAAGTATATGCAGATTGTGTATTACTTTGAGTTGCAGTGAAAGGCTCTAGTTGAGCTTGTATATCTGTATCTTGGGTAATAACAGTTTGTATATGACTGTCTGGTACTGGAACTAGGTAACCACATCCAGTATAGGATGGTCACATTCCCTGAACAGCTCAAAAGGTTCGTTATGCTAAGTCCTGCAGGCTGATTAAGTTCAAGAATAAGTGAAAAAGGTTTGAGTGGATTGATTCAGGAATATAAGATGTTAATTAATTAAATAGCTTATCAGAGCTTAAATTAATTAATGAATGTCTGTAACCTTAAATGTGGGGATTTACCGAGCCCATGCAACCCGTACCTCAAAACGTGGTAGCAAATAGGTAGGACAGTATTGATTCTCTGGTGGAATAAATTAATATTAATTAATTAATTATATTCTGGGTTTAATATGGGAATTAATTAATTGATAGGCCTTATTTGCTATTTGCATTTTGGTCCCTGGTCTGGCCCATGAAACTCAAGCCCAATAGGAGTCTAGTAATTTCCTATAAATAGGCCTCAGTTCCTCAAATCTCAACACACCACAAAATCATAAGTTGCACACAGCAAACCAGTTTTGGGAGCTGTGGTGATCGACTAAGATCTGAGAACGAGGAGGAAATTCTGTTTCTCAATCGGGCAAGGGATCTGATAGAGAATCTTCACCAGATTTTCAGATCGAGTCGGGATACAGATCAGAAGATCAAATCAGGAGGATTTTTCTTCTTCTCTCTCTCCTTGTTTTTCGAAAATAATTATTTTATTTTCATAGATTTATTTCCTCAATCTGTTAGGAAATCAAATCTTTGTGCGTGGGAAAGATCAAAGGGCATCTCCGCGCACGCGTTCTTCAGAGTTCATCGATCCAGGTATTCCGCATAAACCTTCTTATGCATAATAATATAGGAGCATGCTAGGATTGTTCATAGGCATATCAATTTATTTTTTATATTCCAATTAACGATCCTTGGCAAACAAACTTCGTGATTCAGTTCACGAATCCCTTCACAAGGTCGATTGGTTAATATACTGGGAATCATAAATGTTGTATGTTCATCTCCTTTCTGAATTAACAAACTTGTGTCGCAAACGCAATTATTCTCTTATCTCATCGATAGGAAGATCATACGGTGTGTAGTAGATCACGGAAGATCGTATGGATCGTTTGACATAGAGAGATATAAATAGTTATCACAGATGAGACAATTCCAGGATAAACTGTCGGTGTTGGCTGCAGCATACACAGTAATAAGCATCTTATCTTGGATGGCTTGGTATGCTGGTGTGGGGAACACATTGATAAGGACCTAAGTCGAGATCGATTCTTTTATCTAACATTATTAAAAGAATCTAAATCTCTATGGCTGGATGAGATCCTAAGCCTATATGAAGGTACAAAAGTATATGCAGATTGTGTATTACTTTGAGTTGCAGTGAAGGCTCTGGTTGAGCTTGTATATCTGTATCTTGGGTAATTGCATTTTGTGTATGACTGTCTAGTACTCGAACTAGGTAACCACATCCAGTATAGGATGGTGACATTCCCTGAGCAGCTCAAAAGGTTCGTTATGCTAAAGTCCTGCAGGCTGATTAAGTTCAAGCATAAGTGAAAAGGTTTGAGTGGATTGACTCAGGAATATAAGATGTTAATTAATTAAATAGCTTGTCAAAGCTTAAATTAATTAACGAATGTCTGTAACCTTAAATGTGGGGATAAACCGAGCCCATGCAACCCGTACCTCAAAACGTAGTAGCAAATAGGTAGGACAGTATTGATTCTCTGGTGGAATGAATCAATATTAATTAATTAATTATATTCTTGGTTGAATATGGGAATTAATTAATTGGTTGGCCTTATTTGCTATTTGCATTCTGGTCCCTGGTCTGGCCCATGAAACTTAGGCCCAATAGAAGTCCAGTATTTTCCTATAAATAGGCCTCAGTTCCTCAGATCTCAACACACCACAAGATCATAAGTTGCACACAACAAACCAGAATTTGGGAGTTGTGGTGATCGACTAGATCTGAGAAACGAGGAGGAAATTCTGCTTCTCAACCGGGCAAGGAATCTGAAGGGAATCTTCACCAGATATTCAGATTGAGTTAGGATATAGATGAGAAGATCAGATTAGGAGGATCTTCTTTCTTCTCTCCCTCTTCTATTTTCGAAAATATCATTATATTTTCATCAGATTTAATTCCTTTTATCTGTTAGGGAATTAATCTTTGTGCGTGGGAAAAGAGATCAAGAGGAACCTTCGCTCACTCATTCTTCTGGGTTTCGCAATCCAGGTATTCCACATAAACCTTCTTTATGCATAATCTATAGGAGCATTCTAGGAATAATCATAGGCATAGCAATTTATTTTTGATATTCCAATTAACAATCCGGGCAAACGGACTTCGTGATTCAGCTCATGAATCCTTTCAGGTTTACCCATCAGACAATCTGATTCTTTTAGGTTATTAAGGTTCAGATTTTAATATTACCAAGATATGAGAAAGTTAACCTCGGGTTATGTATTTACCTTGGGAGGTGGTGCCATATTACGTGGTTACCTCAGAGGCTACCAAAGAAGTTGTCTGGCTTAGAAGCTTCTTGTTGGACTTGGGGGTGATTACGAGTATGCATAAGTGTATCACAATTTGTTGTGACAACATTACTGTAGTAGCAAACTCGAAAGAACCTAGAGCCCATGTGGAAAGTACCCACATAGAGAGACAGTACCACATTTTATGAGAGATCATAAAGCGAGGTAACGTTGCTGTGGAAAATTTGTGTCGTTGTATAACCTAGTTGATCATTTTACAAAGACTTTGGAAACTTAGATCTTCGGAAAAAACATAGAGGGTCTTGGGTAATGATACATTGCAGCTACACTTTAAGCCTAAGTGGGAGATTTGTAATGACATAGTGTATACTAAAAGTTTAGCTTTAGTATAACTGGGAGATTGTTGGAGTATACTGTAAAGCAATCTTTTAAGTTAGCTTTGCCATGTACTTAATCTCCTGTAATTAACTGAAATAAATGTTATCACATTGTTGCAATCTCACGATTGTATTTATATCCAATTATCTTATATTGTAGACAATGTGGTGGGTGCGTCGTCCCACTAAAGATCGCATTGTTGGGTTCCTCATATGATATAAAATGTATTCACAACTGAGATAGTTCTGGATAAACTATCGTTTTAGGTTGTAGTATAAACTTGAGATAACTAGTCTTGGTTATAGAGTGTGGTGTCGCATTGAATGGATTGCGGTGAGACGTGTTATTTTGTTCTGACTCTATGAAGAACCAAGGTCTCGGTGACTTTATTAATTCTTAATCCTAGATGTGATATTTAGATATATGCAAATGATTGTTTGTTTCTTTGACTTACGATGGGTGAGAATCAAAAGGATGATTCAATATGCTCTGTATCTTGGGTAACAACATTATTTATATGTGTTTATTTAGTCACACTAAGGCACCATGTCCTGGACCTCCAGGTTGATGACATCCCCTTAAGGGCTCATAAGTTTTATCGTATTAATCCCTGTAGGTGGATTTTTTTCCATTACGATAATAATGTTTAGCGGGTACTACTTAAGGAATTAAGATATTAATTAATTAATGCTATCGGAGCTTTTAATTAATTAGTGGATGTGTGTTGTCTTAAATATGGAGAATTAATTAAGTCAAATAGAAGCCCTGATTCGCATCGGGATAGGATGGAAGTTGCAACATTAATTCTCTAGTGGAATGAATTAATATTATAAGTTCAAATTATATTAATATATGTGTTTGGACTTATGGGAGGTCCAATTCTATACCTTCTAGAGATCCCTGGTCTGGCTCAATTGGAAACCCTAGATGATGCCTATAAGTGTTGAGAGAAAAACTAATGATTCTATAAGTTCATGTGCTCAACGATGGCTAGGGTTTAGTTCTCTTAAACACTGTAGATCTGGATTTACTTGACATCTAACGAATCGGATGATCGTTGTCCACCCGACATTCGATTGTAGTTCGCGGGACATTGGCTAGAAGATCTCCATGGGAATCAATCTCCAGACCTGTAGATCTGTTAAGGTATTCCTCGATTTTCTTGATTTAATCTTATTAAACCATATATGTGTGCGTTTAGTATCCAATATCGATCATGGGGACGAACCGCCTTCACCGGCGTGTTCCATCACTGTCATCTCCCAAGATGAACATATATGAGTACATGTAATACTCTCCACCATAGCAAATCAAAGTGATCGTCAACCCATGTGTGTCTTCCATCAACCTTCAATAGACTTTAGATACAACCAAGTTACCGAGATCCTTACTCATTTACATGTCAAGTAGAATGGTTCATCTAACTATTGATCCTATCAATACATTAAGATGTATCGGTCATACAAAGCAGTCAAGATAAACCACTTATGGACTTGTGTGCAGTAGCCTAAACATTCAATCAAATCCAAAACTGTATCAGTTGTGATAATTATTTATATCTCGCTAGGTCGAATGATCTATACGATGTTTTGTGATCTCTTACACACCGAATGATCTCCTTATTGACGAGATAACTGGATGTGTTTGTTCGTATCGTATGATTGTTAATTCAAACAGGAGTTGTTTATTGCAAGTCATTAATGATTACCAGTATATCAAACATAATGTTTCCCAATATACCAATCATGATGCTTTTATTTATACAATTCCAACACCATCATCTTGTTGTAGCTTCTTTTGGTTGCCAAGACGACATTGTCACGATGTACCTTATACATTGTTTACGCACCCGCCCAGCGGGGAGAAAACCCTATGCGTTGTCGCCGCTAACGTGCATTGTTGTTGCTGCCATTGTGCCACTAGTGCAATTGTTTGTGAGTCCTCCCCGACATACGATGTTCTTGAATCACTTTTAGCTTGTTCTTCGCATTCATTTTTCTTCAACTCAATTACAGATTCAAATCCAAGAAAATAAGAAATAGACCTAGTCTAATACATAGTTTCCTATAAAATCTAACTGCAAGTTTTCTCGTGCTAAAAAATGATTTAAAGAGAATAGGCCACGAGAATTAAAATATCTACGGCAATAAATCCATTCACGATTAAATTAAAACATGCATAATTAATTTAATAGATTTACCTAGGCTCTGATACCAATAATAGGAATTATTAACTCTAATTTTGAATCCCCATTTTAAAATTTCACTCCCATGAACCGATTTATGGATATCAAAATAAATAACTAACTAAATAAAATAAGCAAATCTTATGGATAAACGGATACTTGGAGAGCAGATTCAATCTCTTGCGGAATATGATTGAAGTTGCAGTGTTCCTACAAATCTAATTTTCTGAAGTATTACCTTGCTCTTCGGAAAATCTTGCGAGGATCCTCTTCCGAATTACACATACTGAAGAATCGACCACCTCTTTTACAATGTGCGACGCCGCAAACCTCTCAGTTCTATGGAACTATTTTTCTGTATTATGAATTTATATAGTGTGTATGTAGATTAGAGAGGTAGATGCTTAATATAAAATTAGGGTTTGTGGAAATCCTAACCCTAATGGGCTCTTATCATTTTGTAGGCCAGATTAGAAATCAAATGCAATTAATAGAGTGGGTCTCCCATTAATTAATCTTTCTTTTGTTCAACCCATAACATAATTAATTAATGAACATTAATTTATGCCATCAACAAATTAATATTGACTTACCTCCTTATTACCACATTATTAGGAACGATGGTTGCACAAATATGGTTAATTCCCATATTTAAGGTTCCAAACATTCATTAATTAATTTAGCATATTCGATAAAATGAATTAATATCCTTATTCCTGAATAGTACCACTAAACCTTTTCCACTTATGCTTGAATCATAGGTTTAACCTACAGGACTTTAGCACTTTGTGAGCTCTTCAGGGAATGTCACCATCTCACCACCATAGCAAGTCAAAGTGAGCTCAACCTGGGTATGCTCCTTACCCCTTCAATGAGGTCTCATATTATTCCAAGTATGCAAAATCTCGGCTCATTCATATGTCAATTAGGATGACACATCCACTATTGATCCAATAAATACATCAGGAAGTACCAGCATATCAAATCAACCAAGATATGCCTCTTATATATTGCCTGAAATACCGCAGCTTAAATCAATAGTCTACTGCAAAAACTGTCTCAATCTCGATAATTTTTTTAATCTCGCTTGGTAAAATGTATCACATGATCACTACAAGAAATATCATAAACAACAACGGTTAAAAGACAACGATTTGAGCTTAAAACCAATGTCATAGAGTGGTTTTAGGCGAAGTCGTTGTCTATTTTCAACCTAAATATGCAAAAAGACAACGGTTGAACCTCGTCGTTGTTGTCTAAATGTTGTATATTACCAAAAAAACAACGATTACATTTAGGTGTTGTTATTTATGTGTTGTTGTTTACAAATAAATTTGTAAAAATTGTGAAATATCTCTTTTACATTTTTTTGGCTCTGTTCTCGACTTGGAATAGATTTTGTTCAGCTCTGCAAAACCCTAACCCACAATTAGAATCCCAAGCCATAAATTCAATGTTGAATTATTGATTTCTTAGTTTTAAATCAATCTTAAATCAGTGATATGCTTATAAAATCGGACCCAACCACCCCCAATCCTTCATTGGCAATCGCAGTGTACGACAACTGTGGCGCGGAGCAGTGGCGAGTGCTCCACCAGGTCCACCACCGCAGCATCTTCTGTCGTCGCTACTACCTGCATCCTCTGCATGCATCCATTGGGCTTTTTCCTTTCATGCTTCTAGGTATAGTCTCCCACCCTCCAAAACGTTGTTGGCATTTGCGTCAAGTGCTATTCACACTCTCATAGTCATTGCTTGGAATCCTCCGCCGCACGGTCTTCGAATGCTTACTTCTGCCCACTCTGCATCCACCCTAATGTGCCGCTCTTTCAATTTGTTGGCGTTTCCAAAATCCAAAAAAATTATAATTGCTAGGGTTGCACAGGTGAAGTTATTTTTTCCTTAAAGGTTTAGGTTTTATCACCTTTTCGAGTTTGCTTAGTGACAATAGTTGGTGAATGTATTCTGACTATCTTATTATCTTGCTATTGTTACCATCACTGTAAGATTTTGAATTGGCATTCGAATTTAAGTGTTACAAAAATAAATAACTTACTGCTACCTTGACAGATTGAACTTGTTTCATTATTCTTTATCATTTTCTTCTGTTTCATTAAGTAAGCTTTTATGTTCTGAAAGAGAAGGCAAAAGATATTATGAAATCTCTTTCGACTCAACTTCAAAGAAAGAGGGGTATGTATTGTCTATCATGTGAAACTTACAGCTATGAACAATTAGTTGGTGTTATAGTCTTTATTTGGGTCTTTAGTTTTAGTCTCATTAATCAGAAGCTTTTCAAGTTCTACTTGTAAACATCTACAAACAGTCTAGTCATTTATGCTAGTTTATGTGCCTGTCTCTACTTGACGTTTCCATTTTTGGTGTCAAACCTTGTAGCCTTTTTTCATGTATCTCTAGTTTGATATCAAAAATAAATATACAGTAGAGGTATGAACTTGGACATTTTGCCTCAAGGTGCTGGCAAAGGGCAAACACTTGCATATTTGCACAAAAAGCTCCAGGCTGAAAACAAATTACCTAAAAACACTCGTGTTTGTAGTGACTCTTGAAATGATGTTGAACTGTTTACCATCCCAGATGTACACGGTGTCATGGTTAGTATTTTAGGTTAATTTGTTGAGCAATCTAGTGTAATTTTCATGGAGGGATAAAAAATATTTGGTTGAGTAATTTCTAATATTTATTTGAGTCTATAGGTCAGTAATGCACAAGAGGAAATACTGCAGTCTCACACTTTATTTGGCAAATCTGAAAGCAGTTTGTATATGATTTCAATTGAAGTTTTAGTTTAAGTGCAAACTTGTGCTTCCCATACCTTTTTAATCATTGTTTATTTCTGTTGACGTATGATTTGCAGCAAGGAGAAGAAAATAGAAGTCCTATAGATAGTGGTTTAACGTATGATTTGCAATAAGTTATTGAGTTTCCTAATTGGGGAACTGTTCCTGAAAGCAGCAGTACTAGTTATCAATCTATAAATTTTGAGCTATCTCATCCTTCTATCCAATCGAGTGCAATCAACATGATTCCTGTACAAGATACCGGTCTGCTTGATCATGTGTTCTCTGGTTCATTAAGGAAGAAGCAAGAGTTTGGAAATCATTATGTTGGTTTGGGAGAGTGGCAGGTATTTTATGTTTGTAATACTATTAATGTGTTTTGTTATTGTTTGGTGGGAAAGTGAGTAGCAAATGCCTATTTGTGGATGGTGATATTATATTAAAATAGAAATTATTCAAATACTAAAGCGGCTTTAATAGTGTGGCACCTTGATTTCTTATTTATATGTTTTTATTTGATTGAAAGTTGAGGAACTTTTCTATGAGAAATGGATATCATTTCTTTTGATAGTCTAGCTATAGAACAAAATAAGCAACGATGTCTCTGTTACAAAACACATAAGAGGACCGAACCTCTTGTTTTGGTTGAACCAGCAGGTCGTCCGTAATGATTCTTTTTGTTGTAGTTATTTAGCTTGTTGTGATTAACTGCTTATTACACAACACATATTCTACTATTTATGTGAGAGAAAGCAATTTGCTATATTTATAATGTTTTGGTTCCTTTTGTCGAATATTGAAATATTATTGTCTAGTATCATATATTTTGTTTATTGTTGAATGCTTTTGGGGAAGGACTTTCCGATTCTAATGTAAATATATATATTCTTTGTTTTTTTTTACAGTTCAATAAGAGTTACTCCGCTGGGGAAATTGATGATGTGTGCTAGGAATTGGCTGATTGTGTTCAAGAATATATTTGATGATCAAATGTTTATTTTGTATTTTGGAAATATTGTTAATGATTTGTGATTGCTCATGAAATTTCTAATGATATTTTAGTGGATTCTGTGATTACAATTGTATTATTTTGTTTACGAAAGAATTTAAAAATAAATTCTATATTCTATATTTTCTTTTTTACTTTTTTTAACCTTCGACAACGGTTAAAACCATTGTCGTTGATAGTGTGTAAAAGCTTTGTCGTAGAATGTGTGTACATGTGTTGTCGTAGATTTATATAATAACATATTATTTTGCTAATAGACAATAGTTTTACACCGTTGTCGTATTTGTCTACGACAACGGTTAATAACCGTTAGCTATTAGCACATTTTTCTACCCCCTATGACAACACCACCTACGTCAATGATTGAGATACCCCTACCATTACGGTTTTAAACTATTGTCGTTCTGCATTTTTCTTGTGGATCTTTTATGATCTTCTACTCGCCGTATGGTCACCCTACCAGCGAGATAATGCACTATAGTTGTTTGTATTATATGTTGTTTATATAGATAGGAGTTGCTGTGTAAATCAACAATAATGATTATCAGTATATTAACGCGCCGAATATACCAATCATAAGACTTTTATGTATACAAACCTAGCACATGTCTCCACTACTGCATCACAAACCCTTATCCCATAAAAGGTATGAGCAACTTCGACTTTGACCTAAACATGATTTTGACCTAATCCTTAGCAACAATGTGATGGGTTTTGTTTACATAAAGCATTTATTACAATGAGTATACAACGATTTATTTCTCCTATCTGTCAAACAAACTTACATGAATGTAACAATGGTATCCTCTTGTCTCACCGATAGGGATGATCATACGGCGTGTAGTAGATCGTAGAAGACAGTATGATCACTTGACCTAGTGAGACATAAACCTGATCACAGCCGAGACATGATATGAGGATACGTCTGTCCGGATGGTTGCGGCATTGTCGAAATAAGTAGTCTGTCTTGGTTACTTGACATGCTGGTACGCAAGGGTGGCATATTGATGGACGGCAGTGAGATGTATTCGATTGTTTGACATCAGCGAATACAAGATCTCGTTCTTGATTGAGTCCAAGCCCTAACGAAGGTTCAGGGGTTTGCACAGATTGACTATTGCTTTGACTTGCTATGGTGAGGAGCCTAAGTAACGTGCTCGTATATCCGCATCTTGGGTAACAGCAGTTCGTGTAGTATACAGCCTGAGACTGGGTTTAGGTAACCATATCCGAGTAATAGGATGGGGACATTCCCTGAGGAGATCAATGGCATTCATCGTGCCAAATTCCTGCAGGCTGATTAAGTTCTGGCACGAGTAATAAGGATTGAGTGGTAATACTCAGGAAAAATAAGATAAAAATTAATTGCAGATAGAGCTTGTCAGAAGCTCCGATTAATTAATGAATGTCCGATAACCTTAAATATGGGGATTCTCAATAAATGCAGCCCGTTCTCATAACGTGGTAATAAAGGGGTAGGTCAGTATTAATTCTGTGGTGAAAAAGAATTAATATTAATTAATTAATTGTGTCATGTATTGTGGACATGGGAATTAATTAATTTATAGACCCACTTTATTATTTGCATTAGGTCCCATGTTTGGCCCAAAGTAAATATGCTGAATTAAGCCCAGCAGCCCATTAGGGTTAAAACCCTAGGTCTATAAATAGACAGCTCTCTCTCACAAGTTGTAACACACAATTTAAAATCAGTGAAACCCTAGAGAGGGAGGAGAGTGGGCGACGGCTACTGTGCAGAAGGAGGAGAATTTCAATACTGGCCTTGCACAACTACAGATCTGTGGAATCCTCACCAGTAGCAGATATGAACAACATTGGGATACAGCCCTAAAGATCTAATCTGGAGAGCAGATTCCTCTTCTTCCCTTTTCTTTAATTAAATCTTGAAATTAGAATCTGTCTAATTTCAGTTTTCGCAGATTTAATTAATATCGCGTGGTCGATTCAAGATTTGGAATTCAAATGCGAAAGATCAGTACAGAGACTACGGAATAAAGGTAATCTCTATTATCCACGCATTAAATTCATAGGAGCATGCTAGGATTTTGTTAATTGGTATTGTGAACAATAAACCATAAATCGATCCGGCTTATTTGGATTTCGCGATTCGTTTCACGGATAAATCCCTACACAATGCACATGTCTTCATGAGAAATAGGAGTTGTTATTGGTACCGAATTTTCATTTAACCCTAAAAAACAAATCCAAAGCCCATACCTATTAAAATAACCCAAAATATAAAGGCAAAATAACCCATCTCAAGATAAAACTAAACGATTCACCTCGGAGCAGTAAGCCCAGATCCTTCTGAGAATCCTTCAGTGTGAAGTCATATTTTGCCAACACTTGGTAATTAATGATATGGGCCCTACTCGGAGCACATGCCCTCTGAATATTCTGGCTCATCGTCTAATAATTGTTGTCTCCTTCATAAGAATTATTGCTCACCGCCACTTTCTGGGAAAGGGACACAATAATGTTGTCCCTCTCATGGTGACATGATAGTGATAACCGGAGGGGAACAATGCTAAGAAGGAAGTATATAGCCCTCTGTAAACTCCTATATCAGGCAGGTTGGCGAGTTAATCTCTAAATCTTAAGCCTTCATCTTGAATATTCTCCTCAAAACAGGTATATCCCTAGGACACTCTGGAAAGAAGATGAATCAAAACAGTGAACTATGGAGGAAGAGGATCAATAATCTAACCTCTTTCAATTATTTCTTTTATGCTCTTTGAGATACACAGAAATAGGATGTAGTCTGTACATCTTCATCTTCATAATGAGAATTTTCTCTCTTCCCTCTGATGATGTAGTCATGCCTCTATGACGAACCTCGTAAATTCCCGTACATCTCTTCTTCATTTTTCACTTAGTTCTATCTATCTAAACATAAGATAATCTCCTCAAAAACAATAACTTCCACAAAATAAATATATCCTATTGTTGGATTCACTATCAACACATTTGATAGACGTGATTAAAACGTATTATTATTAATCGCGCAAAACAAAGTTACTATCAACACATTTGATAGACGTGATTAAAACGTATTATAATTAATCGCGCAAAACAAAGTTGATTGCTTTCAAAAATAATTATTTAAATATTTTTCAATTAATTATTTGTTTATTATTATCATAATCCTATGTGACAAGTAGGCAGTGGCGGAGGTAGTGTAGGTCACATGGGGGCTGGAGCCCCCACAAACATTTTAAAAAAAAATTTACATACATTTAAAAATATATATATATGTATATACATATAATTTTGATCCCGAATATATAATCGAGCCCTCACGATACTTAATATATGTATCCGCCCCTGCAAGTAGGCATGCATGGAGTTTAAATAAATGAAATCTATTTTAGCATATTATTTGTTAATTTTTACTTTTATCATAAATGTAAATTTGAAATTGATAGTTTTAAACTTATTTGAGAATATGTGTAGTTTGTAAAATCGACATGTTTCTCTTAGAATGTTAATGTGTTATCCGACGAGCCACATCAAATTTTTTCATAAGATTTTGGCTTCATTTATAAATTTGAAACAAAATTGATAGTTTGACATTATTTAAAGGTACACATAATTTGTAATTTTTTTAATTTGTAGTATAGTTGCAACTATATTTTTATTTATAATTCACTATAAACCCAACTAATACGATCCTCGTCGAAAAGGTTTAGATCGCAGCTCAGGAACTCGACTTAGAAAAAAACGCATGCAGAAGCAAATAAAACTGATACAATGGGGGAATCCAACACCTTTGAAGTCGACCCTTAGAGAACCGCAGGTAAGGACGAAAACGAACCCCTACGGCCCAACAAGCAACTCGCCTCAACAACGATGAATATAGTGAAGATGCCACAAACGGATGTGTAAGTCCGGTTGATTAGTCATTAATGAATTTAAAGGTACTCCACTGAAATTCAAGAGCTTTCAAATAATTGGAGAATAAAAATCACGAATATTATTAAACTGAAAACTGAATTACAATGAAAATATGAAACCCTACTTATAAGGAGAAAATCAAATCTCTAAACCTAGTCTATCTAGGAAAATAAATCTAAAAAACAAATCAAATCTATCAAGATATACAACAAGTATATCTCTTTGTAATAAAATGAAATCTAAACATCTGGATGCAAATAAATAGAAATTCGAAATTAATTTAAAAAGAACTAAATCAAAACTCGAAATTAATTCTCCAATTAATCTTCCACCGTGATCTCCACCATTCCCCTCTTCTTCAAAAGGATTTGTCCTCAAATCCTCGTATGTGCTAGATATAAATGACCATCATACATCATCCTTAGTTGACTTGTTTCGCGTATTATTATCTTCAAATACCGGAAAGTGTTTGGTCTCATGCACCCTCTTTTTCAAGCCAATGATCCTCACAAGACAGAATTGATCGCTGGTCCTCTCAACCCTCTTCTCTATTGATGTCATTAACTCTGACTCTGTTGTCTTCTGCACTTGACACTGGTTTTGGATACCCAAAACTGGACTATTAATGATAGTGAGTGTAACCGGAACCTCGAATCCTTCATTATCTTCAATATGACTCTCCAATGATGAAACAACTCTCACATTCTCTCCTTCGGTATCTTGAATTGGCTGCATCGACTCTGATTGGTTTACCATCTCTGCTTCACCAAGAACCTCCAATGGTATCTGAATTGCTATATTGTCTTCCTCGATTTCTGGAAGTGAAATAGGCAACGACTGAGAATTGGTTGCCACCAACACCTGCTCCACCGCTTGCTCCACCATTGATAGAATCTTATCAAATGGCTCAACTATCTGGTGGAGTCTCCCAACTTGCTTGTCTATATCTCATCTTTTTCCTGCCTAAATAATGATCTTCCTACGCATCAAGCCGTCGATGCAACATCTCCATCTCAAATTGCACCATCTTTCTTAAGTCAACTTTCAAAACATTCATCATATATTTGGTTAGGCTACTGAAATTCTCATCCTCGTCATCTCCTTTGCCCCCTAATAACTCTGACTGTTTACGTTTGATACCAAACTGATACGATCCTCACCGGGAAGGTATAGATCGCAGCCTAGGAACTTGACTTAGAATAAAATGCACGCGGAAGCAAATAAAACTGATACGATTGAGGAATCCAACACCTTTGAAGTTGACCCTTAGGGAACCGCAGGCAAGGATGGAAACGAACCCCGACGACCCAACAAGCAACTCGCCTCAACAACGATGGATGTAGTGAAGGCCACGAACGGATGCGTAAGTCTGGTTGATAAGTCAATATTGAATTTCTAGGTACTCCACAGAAATTCAAGAGCTTTTAAATAATTGAAGAATAAAAATCACAAATATTATTAAACTGTAAACTGAATTACAATGAAAATATGAATCCCTATTTATAGAAAGAAAATCAAATCTATAAACCAAATCATATCTATCAAGATATACAATAAGTATATCTTAATATCTTTATTACACTACCAAAATTTTAGGTTTTTGCGACGGAAAATTGGTTGCAAATCGGTCGCAAACTGCTATTTTGCGACCGATTTGCGACCAATTTTGCCCGTCGCAAAAACCTTCGTCGCAACAAAATTTGCGACCAATCCGTCGCAAATTTTTGCGACGGGTTTGCGACCAATTTTCCGTCGCAAAAATTTTGCGACGGAATTGTTTGGTCGCAAATCCGTCGCAAATTAATTTCCTTCAAAAACTTAATTTGCATCCAAGGGGATTCGAACTCGGCACCTCTAGCATGCGAGTTGCGCGCTTTACCGCTGAACCAAACACACATATCATTTAATATATGTACTAAAATATATATATATATATATATTTAAAAATAGAGAATTTTGCAACGAATTTGCGACGAAATTTTTCGTCGCAAAATTTAAAATTTAATTCCATCGCAATTCCATCGTTAGTCCGTCGCTAATTCGCGACTCTTTTTTTTTGGTCGCAAATCCGTCGCAAATTTCCAATTTTTTTGTAGTGTAATAAAACAAAATCAAAATATCTAGAAGGAAATAAATAGAAATTCGAAATCAATTTAAATAAACTAAATCAAAACTCGAAATTAATTCTCCAATTAATCTTCCACCACCATCTCCATCACCTAGGGATTGGAATGCAAAATAATTAAATTATAACTACTTACACGTAGTAGTAGTAGTAAGTATGTTTTTGATCACGCAGAAACGGAGATGAAGTCCCAGCACTTGCAAGATCTAAGATTCAACACCTAATACTTATACTCTGGATATGTACATAAATCAGAACACAAACTTACTTCATATGTTGTACATCACACCACGGAATCGAGTTAGATGAAATCTTGAACCTATCTATTGGTTGTGACAACAATTATTTAAAATAAAACTCAGAATGGAATCACCGAATCAGGCGCATTCGCATATTTTGGGAAGAACCACCTTCCACTTGTTGAGTGTGATCTCTTCATCTTCATGGCTGCATCCGGTGCTACTCTTACATACAGTACATATGTTTTCCCATAAATACTATCCATCGATAAAGATCTCCTAGGACGCAGCTCCACCACCGTTTTTGATGCATTTGCGTTGATCTCTCCGAATTCATGATCTCTGATATCTTCTCTCTCTACATTTTCTTCCCCAACATGACTTCCCCCTACTTCTCGATGGCTCTGCTGCATAGGTTCCCCTACAGTGATCGAGTCGATGGGTGATGGAGGTAGTGGCGGAACTGCGCCGGCGACATTGGCTCGACACAACGGGCAGTTAGAGTGCCGTTTGAGCCATGTGTCGATGCATTGCACGTGAAAAGCGTGGGTGCATTTCGGTAGGAGTCTAAGCATCTCGTCTTCGACGAACTCACTCAGGCAGACGGAGCAGTCGGTGCCTTCTACCAAGCCGTCTCCTCTCTTGTAGTTGAACATCGCGATGGATTTGATCAGCGCCTCGTCGAGCCCATTACTCGCAACGAACCATGGCTCGTGGTCGTGGATGGAGGGCTGGGCCCGGTCGGCGCCGCCGTTGTCGAGCTCCTCGGCGACGTTGTTTCGATCGTGATCATCCGCTGTAGATGGTGATCTCTTGCTGCAGTACTTGGAAATGATGGCGTAGTAACTGACGAGAAGCAAGGCGCCGGCCAAGAAGCCGATGATTGTGATGACAAGGGGTGAGAAGTTGGAGCTGGAGCTTTGACCAAAATCTTCCAACGGCGGGATCGGCGGCGGCGGGCGCGGAGGGGGGAAAATAGCGTAGCACCACTGCGGACAGTAGAAGCTACACAAGCCTTGAGAGCAGTCCTTGTTGTTCATGTATTGTGCCCATATCTTTGGAATTCCGATCGTATCAGTATTCATCCCAATAATCAATCACAAAAGCACTCCAAAACTGGCGACGAAATTCATAATACTCAAAAAAGTGGTGAGAGATTTTTTCAAAAGATTAAAAAAAAAAAATTTGTGGAGAGAGAGAGAGAGATGAGAAGAGACCAGAAAGTATTGAATGGGGTGAATTTGTTAGAGAAAAATAAAGCAGCTGAGATACAAAGCTGAAGCAAAGAAGATGAAAGGAAAATCTATGGTTTGATTGGTATACGTTTTCTTTAGCCCTACTTATTTCCTTTTTCTTCCATCCATTCTCTCTCTCCAAATTTATTTTGTAAAAAATTATAAGTTGGACAAGTGTTAGCCGCGTTGGTTGGAATGTCACGAAGCATTCATGGATTATAATTCTTATTTATTGAGAAAATAGGTGAGCTGACGGGTGATAATCAAAACAAAGCTTATGTGCAGAATAAGAGACCAAATGATAAGAAGTAACGTCTAGGAATTTATTGCAGCCACCTAGTTAGTTGTACTCATCAATAGAAATGAATTGTGCTACTTTATATTCCTACCTCATTAAATTTATAAACTAAAAGAAACATCAAATATTTCCCTAGTTTTTCTAACTATCCTGACTGACACGCCCCTTCAGGTTGAAGGCTGTAAATTATCTATTCTCCAAGGCTATTCTATGATTCAATTATTTAATAAAATAATACTTCCTCTAATTAAGATTATTAGTCTCACTTTGACTGGACACGATAACCAATAATTGTGAGTGTAGTTGTTGGTCTCGAGATCAGAATAATTATATAAGGTGCAGCGAAAATTTTCAGATTAAAATTGCACTGACAAACTGGAGGTTCTTGACGAGTTTGTGTTTCTGAAAATAGTTTGTCAGCGTGTATGAATTTTATTTCTTCAGTTCGAATATACTACAACACTAGATTCTGTTGAGTTTTAAAACTCTTGCAAAAAAATAAAAAAGCAATACGAACATGGATTTATAGAGGTTCGAACAACGCGTCCTACGTCCTGTCTTCAAACCGTAGTCTGGAAATTCACTAAGCCTCCGATATAAAATGATCTCGCGATATATTGCTAGCTGGTAGATGCCAGTGTTTACCAGTCCACTAGCTCACTCGTCCAGGCCTCTAGTTCCTTCGGGATCCCAGACTTGGAGTGTGGGCACACCACGTAGCCTAGGGGTGGCAATTTTTGATCCGATCCGATAATCCGACACGAATCCACACGATAATAATGGATACGGATTGAGGCTTATCGGATATGGATCCTTATCGGATCGACACGATAAAGACACGAAAATTTCGGATTGGATTCAGATTGGATACGGATCGGATTGGATAATCCAATAAATAGATCGGATACGGATATCCGTTAATAAATTAATAAAAATTATTTATTTATTAAATATAATAATTAATTAATTGATTTTGATATATTAGTTTAGATTTAGAGTTCTTTCAAAAATTCAAATCTCTTAATTTTTGATTGTCCGTGTATTTTTTTAATTCACCACCAAAAAATATATTTATTTATCTATTCATCATATTTTGTAATATTTATTTTCTTTTACTATAAAAATCTAATAACTTTGTTTTTTTTTTTTCCTCAACTTCAAGTTTTCAATTAAGTTGTATCAACCGATTAACTAGCTGGTGAGATATTAAATTTAAATGTTGATGAAAGTATTGTAGATTCGTCTGAATACTCATTCATTGTTTCAACTCTTGTAATTTCACCATGATAGATGAAAGATATTTATTATAATTTATTTTATTTGTTATAAATTTTAAAGATTTAATTAATTTTTCTCTCCGTCAAAATTGTAAGTGGAGTATTGGTGACTAAGGTAAATGATTGATCAATATTTAGAAATGAGCGAGTTTGACCACTAGTATTTGAATTTAAGATTTATCTATATATCTTGGAATATTTTATTGAGGATTTTAGTTTTAAATGAAGTTGTCGTTTTATATATTTATCCAACACAAGATTTGAACAATCAAATATAAATGTTTTGTATTATCTTATCAGATTTTTATTTGATTGTAATTGTTTTTATTGAAATAGATTCTTATTGAATAAATTCGATTTGGATTCTTATCGGATCTTTATCGGATCGGATCGATAACGGATCATTCGGATTGGATACTTATCGGATCCTTCACGGATACGGATCGGATTCGTGCGGATACGGATTTTAGCTTAACGGATTGGATACGGATACGAATTTTGATTTTTCTTAACGGATCGGATACGGATTTGACCTTAACGAATCGGATCGATAACGGGTTGACACGATAAGAATCCGATCCACACGAATTGCCACCCCCAACGTAGCCTCCTCATCTGGATATATAAAACTTTATAGTTCCTTCCGAACTATCGAACTGGTTGGCTAGACGCCCTCAATGTTAGAGATCTGCAATAACTGTTGTGTTCTTTCTTCGAGAGAAAGAACACTAATAAGACAACTCAAGCTTAGAAGCTACAAGTTCGTGTTCAAAAGATGACACACGTTAGGCTGAGAGTTAGCCTTGATGATATAAATGCTTCGAGTTTTCACTTGCTCAGAGTATCGTTGTTTTTTCAGGTTTTTTAATCACTCTGAGTACTTTATCAATTTATAGACGAAGTGGAAGCATTACAAATTTGTAGTCTTTTAGAGAGATTTGAGCATTGTCCTATCTGATGCATCTTGTTTCAGACGGGAGCAGGGCGCTTTTCCTTAGGTTCTGCACCTGCTACCTCCTTTTCTGACACAAGATGTCGACACTCTGTTTTTGTGTCAGAACAACTCTACCAGTTTGAGGAATCTAAACTGATTTGTGCTTCATCAGTCTTTAATGAATCTTCATTCTTAAAAACTGATCTTTATGACTCCTCTAACTTGTTCTCTTTGTCTCTTCGTGTGGTTGGAAACTGAACTTGTGAACTGGAGATCATCCAGGCTGGTGTCTTCGATCAATTTCTCCTAGTCATCAGCTTCAAACTGGAAGCTGGTCTTTTCTTCTTCACACGATTCAAACTGGAGTTTTTGATTTCCACCCCGTTTGTCTTGATCAGCTTTGTCAGTTCTATTACAACTCGATCCATGTCCGAACAGGACTTTGCACATTTGTGTTAACTAAACTAATCTAAAGACACTTCTATCCTGATGGTTTTTATACATTCTTTTGATAAATCATAACAACAATTAAATTTCCTAACACTAGTGAAATTAATATTTTATTGATGTGTGGGGATTAATTTTCATTTTACAAAATGAGACTAATATAACGGGACAGAGAAAAATGGAAATGAGACTAATCTGGTGGGACGGAGGGAGTAAATAATTTTCATTCGCTAATAATTTTCAATCTAATGTTGTAACACCCCGTAAAATTTTGCTCTTGGAATGACTCGATTCAATTCCAACAAGGTGAGAATATATACTCGTAACTGATTTTAAATAAATAAGCGATGAGACGCCACAAGTAAAATTCTAGAGCAATTGCAAAGTTATCGATGCTATGCTATTTAAATTATTTTGGGAAAAGCTCGCGATACCATTATGAGAAATTAATTAAATAAATTAGGAGATATTAATTTCGAGGTGAATTTCGGAATTTAAGTTATAGATCATCGAAGCGAATTGAGGCTCAACTTCTCTACACTTTTGGCCACCATGTCTTATTGGGCTAGATAATTATTTCTTCCAAATATGAATTATATATGCATACGTGGGCTTGATTATTTCAACATATTTTGTGCCGAAATTAAAATTTATTCATCGAGCCCAAGGGAAATTAAATCAAATGAGTCCAATTTGCCCATGAAGAATTAATTAAGGTACATTAACCTAAATGTGTTGTCTAGAAGTTTAAGAATGCAAAGCAAAGGAGAATTATTGGAGGACATTAAGGAAATAAGCCTAGAGGGAACATAATGATTATTTCCCACCCCATGTTGCAAGACTACAACATTTTCATACTCCACGTCCTCTCTCTCCCACCCTAATCATTTTCATCTTCAATCTCCAAAATCTACCATTGAAGCTCCAAAGGGGCAGCCACCATTTCAGCCCCAAGACCACCCCATTTCCACACTAAATCACCTCCAAAATTTCATAAAACTCATATGCTCACCTCCCTCTACACAAATATACCAAAAGCCCTATCATTCTCCTACTTTCATCTTCAACCCCCATCTCCAATCAAAGAAATCGAGCTGGAAATTGAGAGATCTAAAGGCTACAAGAAGGAAGGAGCAAGAAGATATTGAAAATCAAGCAAGGATTGAGTATTTTTGATTTTTGAAGAAACCCAACCAAATCTGAAAATAAATTCTTCAAGTAAACTCTTTTCTAGTCTCCCTAGGACCCCTCAAGCATTTTTAGAAACTTGCATGTATGATCAAGAAGCTAGATATCGAATTTGAGAGCATTTGGTTAAGTGATGATCAAGATATGCATATATGTTGGTAGATGGGTGATATTATGTTGATTGTGGAAGATATAATCTTTATATGCATGCTCTAGCTCAAGATATATGTTATATAAGCATGATGTGAACTTATTGATGTCTGAAATTGATGATATGTGATGTTGAAATACAATATGCCACGTTTTTTTTTTTGTTAAGATATGAAATATTAAGCATGCTGCGAATAAGACTGTGACATGAGCCGACTGTTTGGTTGTGGCAGACGGATTTAATGAAATCTGATTGGGCTGATTTTGTTATATGTTATACTTAAACATGTTGGTGAAGTTTTTCTTTTGTTTCATGTCAATATAATATATATATATATATATATATATATATATATATATATATATATATA
>JAPKLW010000495.1:188670-201513 GCA_026898455.1 Plectranthus barbatus
ATATATATATATATATATATATATATATATATATATATATATATATAGAAAGTTAATCACGCTGCAAAAATATGTGTCATTTTGTATCCATGTTGTAAATGATTTTTGACACTGCACTTATACATATTATAAAATTCCCAAAATCTATTTATAGGTCATAGACACATTACAGAGTAATAATATAGATTTTCAAGTTATTCGCATGAGTATTTTATCTGAAATGAATTTTTGAAGTTGTACCCCTATTTCAGACCCGTAGCAAAATCACCCAGGAATTTCAATCTCCCCCAGCTCATATCTTTTAAACGAAAAAATGTTTTTAACAAGCCGTAAATTGGAGAATGTTAATTTCAAAATATAATTTATGCACGTAAAATTTCATACCCTGATTCTCTGTGGATTTTATTTGGCACTGATTTGAAAACGACATTTTTCTAGAATACATAACTAGGAATTTTCTAAGTTTAAAAGCATGAAGTCCTTTAAAATTTGCATCCAATTATTTCTAAACTTAATAAACACATTTTTCATAGCTAAAGAATGTTTTCAAAATTGTTCTATATGATCGTTGATTTATTTACTTGCAATTAGTAATAGGGCTTAGGCATTTTAGAGAGTCCATTTGAAAATATACCATTTGAATGAAAGGTTAGAACTATCAAGACTAATGTTGATTACATGAGCACATAAATGGTTAAGGGGTTAACCTAAAATAACTTGTATGATGATTGTGAATACATAATTTGGTGCATAATTATTGAGCATGCCAATATGTTAAAAGAAGCATGAGATGTGAAGTAGTACAAGTCCACGTGATACATGTTGATGAACAAGAATGATTGATAAAATTGACTTGAGCCTAAGTATGAGGTGATCAGTTGAAGCATGCTAGTTAAATTAAATGAACTAGTTGTCTATGTGAAGCATGCATGAATTGAAATAAACACACCTAGTAATTAAGTGTTATAAATCTAGGTGTTGGTGATTGTGGAAAAGAGGCATCAACTAGTGACACCAAGTGATCATCCATTTCATAAGCTATAGGGTGCGTGGCACTACTTTATCTAAAAACCTGTTTTCCTAAAAATGTTTTATCAAATGATGATGAATGTTTTTGTTTTGCATGTTTGGAACACCGTAAAATGTTTTGGCGCCTTGACAATGCATGAATTTACACTATTATGAGTTGATGTTATCATTGTGGAGGAATAAGGTGGGAAAGGAGAATGGAGGGCTCAACCTATGTATACATGAATGCATGATTTGTTTGGAGGGCACATCCCATGTATGCTTGATTACAGATTTGTTGAATGATACATTTGGAGGGCTCAACCCATAATTTCATGATCATTTGTAAATGGCACCACAAATGAAAAGAGTTGTGCAACCATGTGAGATGAATTGTTTTGGCATGCATGAGTAAATGTTTTGATAAAACTCTCATTCTATGCTTGTTTGAAACGGTGATTCCAAAATATATGTAAGTATTATTTTCAGAACGACGTGTCCACTGGGTACATTCATGTACTTAGCCCCTGCATGTGTTTTCCCTACATGTAGGTACATGGTGATGGTGATGGTGGGCGCGTTGTGGCGATTGTGGGAAGGAGCGGTTCGATGTGAACCTATTTTAAATAAATGTGTACTTGACATGTAAATCTCACTTCCCTATTTTGTTGATTACTCTTTCTTGATTAGTTGATCTTGTTTGTTGGCATGTAAACTAAATTGATCTACTTGGGGTATCTATTTTTTGAATCTTTGACATATATATCCACTAATTCGAATCCCCAAGCATGATCCTTACTCTCGTTTATCCTATGACATGATTTCAGAACTTCTTTACCTAAACTGAGATTCGGTATTGAGCTATGATGTTATGTCTTCATACATAGTGTCACTTAAAAATTGTGATTCGAAATTATATTGTCTATCTTGAGTTTCTTTGATGATACATTATAAATTCTATTTCTTCAATCCGATCATTCAAGCCAATTTCAAAAACAAAAATTACTTCCGCTTAAATTCCGAGAATTATTTTTAACCATTAAATCCCTTAGCGTGCTTTGGTTGCACGTGGGACTGTCGCATATGCCTGGTTTGGGGGTGCGACAAATGCTATTTATTTTCAACACAATCTAACATACATACATATATATATATAGTAGTGATCATATGAGAATAGTTTTTAGTATGAGAAATGAGAATAAATCTCAACATTTGATTTTGTGATTTCAACGCTCATGATCTATTTCACTCCGTGTGCAATTTTCCTTGATTATCCTGCAGTTTTGCAAAATTAAGGTTATTTTTATAATTTTAGCTTTTTTTAAAATCTGAAATAGTATCTCATCAGATTTTTTATTCCTTTCTTCGCGCGATTTGATTTCTTCTTCCTTCTTCGTTCGATTTGATTTATATTTCTTCTGTCGATCATATTTTTTTTCTTTGTTTCTGGATTTCGCATTCGTGTTCGGTCTCGACTTTGTTAATTGTGCATGAATATAGTTTTAAAAAATTTGTTTTATTCATATCAACGTTCATTTTTACTATTATATTGTGCATCTTTAGTGTTAACTTTGAGCATTTTTGTATCTTACTGGTTCATTTATTCCAAAGTATGTTGATGAGATGAAGCATTTTAAGGGCAGAGTTTTTGGAACTGTTGATGTTGGTATTGAGTTTTATAAAGACTACGCTCGTGTTGCTGCTTTGAAGAAGAAGATGTTCAATTTTTTAATTCGTATTTATGTAAAAATGAAGTAAATCGGGCTTAAAATGCAAATTGTTGTTTGTGTTTGAGTATTTTTAAAGTTTTAGCCTTTAAAGGCTAAAACTGCAGGATATTGGGGCAAAAATGTCGCGTTTTTCAATTTGCTGAGAATGAATTCTGTTCGTCGATTTGATGAGATGGACGCGCGAGATCTATTCTTATTTCTCATAGTAACTCCTATTCTCACCTGATCACTACCCTATATATATAGCGTAGTAATCATATAATAATTGATTTTCCCATGCTAAATGAGAAAGAATTTGGATCCTTTATTTTGTTGATCCAATGGTTGTGATAATTCAGAATTTATTGAATAAATAAGGTAATTAGGGTATCTTAGTAATTTAGCCTTTAACTTTGAATAAAGTTCCTCTATCTTTAGATCTAAACATTCTCTCTCCTAATTTTCTCTTTCCTCCCATTATAATCAAACGATTATATCTTTCCCGATTCAAATCTATTTTTTACGAATCATATATCAAATTAAACGTATTTTTACGACGATTCATATGATATCCATATTGAATAAATTAAATTTAGAAGATTCGCACGAAAATCATGATTTTATATTTAACTGCTATATGTTCTTCATTATATTTACGTTCAGGATACAAAAAATGCATCAATTATGCATAAAAAATGTTCCCAAATATCTGCATTTTTTGCATCAAATGATGCATTCTTAACTTGAATAAGATGCATTTTTATTCTAAAATATATACATTTTTGTATTCATATTGAGTACATTTTTTGCATTGATTATATGTCGCAATTTTATGCCCAAAATATTGCATTTTTCACATTGAATGTATGCATATTATGTTTTATGAACTGACGAAATGAAATTTTTTAATATCTATTTTTCACATTTTTACCCTTTTATGCATTGAGTATTTGCAAAAAATTCACCGAAAATTGGACGGGATTTGTTTAATCTGAGCCGTCGATTAAAATATTTAATAGCTTAGATATTTTCTCATTTAGCACGGGAAATCCTATTATCGCCTAATCACTACACTATATATATATATATATATATATATATATATATATATATATAAGGGTAGTGATCAGGTGAGAGTAGGAGTTACTATGAGAAATAAGAATAAATCTCACCCGTCCATCTCATCAATTCGACGCACAAGATTCAATCTTAGCGAATTGAAAATCACAACATTTTTCGTCAAATATCATGCAGTAAAGGCTAAAACCGTAAAAAAATATTAACACAAACCAACCACATCCTGCATTTTTACGCAGTTTTACTTCATTTTTGAATAAACACGAATTAAAAAATATAATTATAAGCAATAATTTCAAATATCGATATGTATGCAACTACTACACGGTTTCATTATTACACCGTTCCATCGCAACTTTTCATTACTCTTATCGACAAAAACTCTTAAACTTCTACATTTTCAATTTCTCTCTCAAAATTTCTCAAACATTTGACGGTTCATCTCTAAAATTCTACTCCCTTTCGCCGCAGATTTAAGAAGAAATATAGTCAAAAATGTCTCCAAAAAGAAGTTCAGACACTGTTCTTCCGACTGCTGGCGAGTTTTTTTGGATTTGTTCTCATTTTAATGAGTTCGCACGTATAATGTTCAGTTTTTAGAGATCTTTTAAGCATTAAACGTTAGAATCATAAAAATATTTAAATATTTAGTTGATAAATGAAACGATTAACTTGAATATGAAAATATTCATGTATATTGATGTTTGGGTAGATGATATACACGTATTATTGTGTAAAAATGTAATATTGTCACGCCCCAATTTTCATAAATAAAAGAGGAGTGAACCATGCATACTTTTAATAGAAATAAAAGGGAAATATTCATAGTCTTGAGAAATGAAAACTTAATTTAAAAGAAAATAAAACGTAGTTTGACTCTAAATTACGGAAGCATAAAAGGAATATAAAACTTTGCAAGAAAACTTGGACCACCTATTGACCACCATCTTCACACATCACTCCTCATCGCCCGAACCATTGCCTGAAAAATAGTTAATAGATTGGGGTGAGTTCTATTGACTCAGTGGGGCACATATATCCACAATTATATGCAATACAAAAATAAAATGCATGCAATAAACCGTCGTGGTCCGTAGACCCATTCTGTTGCTATAGAGAGATTTCGTAGGCTTAATTGTTGCTATAGATAGTCCGAAGACCAAGCCCGTAGGCAAAACTGTTGCTGTAGATTGCCCGAAGGCTTAACTGTTGCTATAGATAGTCCGAAGACCAAACTGTTGCTGTAGAAACATGCATAAATTCAAGTAAAGCATATAAAAGGGACAATGTAAAGTCTACACTTGACACCCCACCCGAACCTTGACTTGCTTGAATGAAACTAACAAATATTAAGCGATTATGTCTTGCGCACCACCTAGCAGTAATTTAATATGTAAGTACATAATTATTTGTAATTTCGTAAGCATGAATGTACTTAGACAAAATTAAATCATAATCTAGGTAAATGATTGTGTGCTCACGGAAGGGAGAAAACCTATAAATTAAAAATCCTACTTTTGAATTTCCTTAACTGGCATAATTATAAATTGACATAATTAAACAAGATGAATAAATTAGTTTAGATGATTAAGGGAGGCGTACACTTAAATAGAGGATAGACATTAGTACCAAGAATTAAATTTAAAAAAAACGAATATAATTTCTGGGCATAAATTCCTCTGAAAAGGAAAATATATTAAATTATTATTATTATTTAATATTATTTTTTCTTGGAAAAGAAATCTTGAATCAAGAAAATTAAATAAATTTTCGGACAAAACTAACTACAAACTTCTTTGCAACCGCATCAAATCAAATGAATAATAATTGACGAAAAAAAAGAATTAAAATATCAAAACTTGCAAGTTCGGGAGCAAATGAAAAGAAACAAATGTTACGTAAATATTTTTTTTTTTTAAACTGTTGCCCCAATCTTAAACCATAAAAATAAAAGAATTAAACATGCTGACCAAGTTAAACAAAAATATTAATTGTGCCGAGATTACTTCCTATAACAAATTAGCATGCAAAAGAAGTAAAATTATTGACCTCATCTTAGTTAACCAAAAAGGGGGGACATACCTTACTGCTACTACTCCAAATTTCCTTCGTTCTTCTAATCCCTTTATTTCTTTTTGGCGTGGGAAAATAATAATGGGTGCATGGTTATTTATACTAGTTTATCTAGGTTTCAAAAGATTATGAACAATTTTTAAAAGATATGATATTGTTATCTTAGAGATAATCCTAACTAAATTTTAAAAGATATGAAATTATCTTCTCCATGGATATATTTAAATTTAAAAATAACAATTACATGCCTAGAAAAATATATCCTAATTATGAATTAAATTTTATGCTTAATAATCTAGGGTGCGACTTATAAGACATAATCACATAACATAAATTTAATAAAAGAAAGAGAAACAAACTTAAATAATAATTTAAATTTAATTTAATTAATTTATTATTATTATTATTATTATTAATTTATTTTTTTATTATTATTTTTTTTTTCGGATGCTACAAATATAAAGCGCGATGAACCCTAAATATGTTGGAAATAACTGTAAATCTATGTTTTGCTTCTAAAAATCTAGTATAATCAAAAATAAAAAAGACCGAATTTGTTTTTCTGCATATGTTGCAACTTAGAACAACCAATAGAAAGGTTAATATGATTTTGCCTCCAAAAATCACACAAATTCGAAATAAAGAAAAGTTGATGAGTTTAAGGCATATTTTACACCATGAAATGAAGTAAAACGTAACAAAAATGAACAATGATAAAATGCTTCTTATTACTAGCACAAAAATAACATATTATATAATAATGAACATGTTTACATGAAAAAATGCATATAAATGTCAATAAAATGAATTTTATAGATCAATGCTTGATCTGATTACGTATAATTTCATCTTACAGATGCAAAAAGGCAAAAAACTGCAAACAAAAAGGCAGACAAAGACTTAAAGGAATCAAAGTCTCATAAGATTCCTCAATCAAAGGAACAACCAACAACAAAAATTGTGGATCCAGAATCACGATACAACAACTTAGTCTGTAGAAGTAGTCCAGATATTCTCATCAAAGCACTATTGAAGTTGAATGATGCACAAAAAAGGCTGTAGAAGACATGGGTTTCATGCAAATATTGCATCTGAATATCAATGAAATTCCATCAAAATTAGCTTACTGGTGCATTTCATCATTTGATGCGAGAAGTTGTAGTATAATACTGCTGGAAAACAACAAGATCCACATGACATCGGAAGATGTCTTGGTCATTTTTGGAATGCCAAAGGGACCTCAACAGATCCAAAGAAGAAGAAAATCAGCTGAATCCCCACTGCTAAAAGAATGGCTTCAAAATTTAATCGTCCTAAAGGTTGCATCTGTCCGGTAGATGTTGCAACGGTTATGAAATCTTAAATTGATGGAGGCGGTTGGTTGAAAAGACAGTTCCTGATTCTTTTCGAACATAGTCTGATAGAGAATTTCGGTGACGGCTACATAAAGCCAAAGATCATGGACAACTTATAGTCCACATCTAACATCATAAATCTGAATTGGTGCAGATACATGCTGACTGACCTCATTAGACACAAAGACAATTGCGCAAAAAAGGACAATGTCTGTTTTACTGGACCAACCTTGCTGCCAATTGTAGGCATATGATTCATTTTTATGTATAGTTTCATACATTATAATCTAAAACCTTGTATATCTTAATGATTCATTAATCTATTGTTTTACAACATTTACTTGTTTCAATTATGCATTACTGTGTATAATTCTATTCAATATACTAATTATAAATTACTCTTCCATGACAACTCTTCTATGTGGATAGAGTGGAAATGTACATGCGTCTTATTCAATGAACCTACCCCATCATGAAATCATGGACAAGTTAGCTTTTGAGATCAAGACAAAAAGCCGATATAAAAAGTGGAGGATTTGATAATGGACACATCGCACAACGATTTGATCTTGGAGAACCCAGTCTGAACAAGTATGAAACAAAAAGTGAAAAGCAAACCATGCATGATGAAGATGAGGGTTCAACGTCTGAGGCTGATCAGTACAATGGTAGAATCTATATCAAATCTTCCAACGATTAACCAAATATTTATCAGGAATGGTCACTAAATCTTCATTCTTAAAAACAGACATATGTGACTGCATAACAACCCAATCCTAATAAACATATTGCAGTCACAAACTTAAGTTTCATCATCCTTATTATAAACAACAAAGAAAATATCCTTATTTTCATTAATAATATTATAAACCAGTCCATCCCCAACATATTTTTTATCAGAAATACGACAACGGTAGCAGGCAGCAAGTAACTCAATCTGAAAAGAACCAAACATTTTTAAGGTATAAACCAAAGAATCTTGTTTCTCAATCAAAAGTCCAGTCTTCAGTTTACGAACAACTGAGCTATGAAGATAATCCAAATGTGAACTTGAATTCCTTTGAGAATCAACAGCATGATTGAAATTCATCAAAAGCTGAAGCAAGTTAGAACGAAATTTTGTACAACTCTTGTAAAAATGATTTTCACACTCAAATATAGATGTTGTCCTCATAAGACCACTGAATGAAAAATCACGGAAAAAAGCAGGAACCCAATAATCCCTAGATTCAAACATGGTCTCAAACCGTCTATCGTCTTCTAGTCCATAGTTCACCATAATATAATACTAACCTTCTTCAAACTGTTCAGGAACAATTAAATCAAACCAAACATAAGATTTTAAGTCATCCTTAAAGTCTTCATTTGCATGAAGTTCTTTAGAAACCTTATCAGCAAGTTTTAGCATAATATGCCACATACACCACCGATGCCGAGTACCTACTAAAACCCTTTCAATAGCTACCTTCACGCCTAAATCTAGACCAGTAATAATCATTCTAGGTGCAACAACAACACATGAAATAAAATCTCAAACAACTAGCAAAAGGAATCTCAATATTCCTTACTCAACAGCGCAGAAGCAAAAGTCACTAGTTTGCCATGATTTTCTTTACCAATAAAAGGAGAAAATATCATGCAATACCTGAAAGTAAAAAATGTAGAATATCAACATAAAAATGAACAAATTTCTACTAAAAATGAAATAAAACTAAAATATACTTCCAAATAATTTTATCATCAACCTTAGAACTAGTTGACATACGAGTATCAAATCCAGCAACACGAGCATAGTCCCTATAAAAATCAATACCATCATCAACAGTTCTAAAAACTATGCCCTTAAAAAGCTTCATCTCATCAACACACTTTGGAATAAATGAACCTGTAAGATACAAAAATGCACAAAGTTAACACTAAAGATGCACAATATGAAAGTAAAAATGAACATCTGAATAATACATATTTTTTAAACTATATTCATGCATCAATTACGAGCAGAGTCTACAATTACAAAACAAGAGATCAAATAATCTCCTAACATTAAAAAACATCAAAAGAAGCACGAACACTATCGAAAATAAAAAATACAAAGCTATGAACTCACCTTTAGATGCTCGATCAGACATGTCTTCTTAAAACGACCGAAGTCCAAAATATAAAACAAAACTCAATAACAACCACAATTTCAAAGTGGAGACCGAATACGAATGCCAAATCCAGAAACAAAGAAAAAAAATCTGCTCGATAGAATAAATATAAATCAAATCAAACAAAGAAGGAAGAAGAAATCACATCGCGCGAAAAAAGGTATAAAAAATCTAATTAAAAATGGAAGGAGATACTATTTAATTTTTAAAAAATCTAAAATTACAAAAATAACCTTAATGAATCAACACTGCAGGATAATCGAGGAAAACTGCACACGTAGTGAAATAGATCATGAGCGTTCAAATCATAAAATCAAAGGCTGAGATTTATTCTCATTTCTCATACTAAAAACTATTCTCATATGATCACTAGTCTCTCTCTCTCTCTCTCTCTATATATATATATATATATATAGTAGTGATCAGGTGAGAATGAGATTTAGTATGAGAAATGATAATAGATCTCACGCGTCCATATCATCAAATCAACAAACAAGATTCAATCTCAGCAAATTAAAAAAGACAACATTTTTGCCCCAATATCCTGAACTAAAGGTCAAAACAGTAAAAATACATTATAAAAAACAAACTGCAACCTGCATTTTAAATACGATTTTGTTCATTTTAAGGGCAATATCCTGCATTAACATTACGTTGTTAAATAAAATTCTTAATCCCTCTACTTACGACATTTTATCTTCAATATTGTGCATTTTATCTTATCAATCATGCATTTTATCTAGGAAAACATGCATTATATCTCATTAAGAAGAAAAATTAATCTCTCTAATAAGGAAATATTGTGTGTATCAAAATCTGGAGATCCATATCTAATTTGATATGGGAATATTATTAAAAAATAATGAAGATTATCTGATTTCAAAAATTGAAATATATATATATATATCCTTACTTTATTTGAATATTCGTACCATGTCTACTCAAAAGAATCATAATCTTACAATAAGAATTTCATAACTCATTATTTACAATTCTACGTGCATCTTTAGAAACACTAATGTGAATTTTTAAAAGAACTAATCCATTAAAATAAATCAACTTTGGAACAGTTCATTATTGACAATTCTTCATGCATTTTTAGAGGAACTACAAATATTATACAAAGAGATAAAATCTACAATCAAACTAAAATTTGAATCACCAAAAACACCACCCCCGCCACTGACCACTGGAGATGAATAATTGAAGCGCGCAGGAAGCATAATTGAAGCGTACATCGATCATGCGGCCTCAAAAGATGAAGAAGAAACCGAGGAAGAAGACGAGTGAGATGGACTTCACGGCGAAGATGATGGACCAAACAACGAAGAAGAAACCGAGGAAGGAGACGAGCGAGATGGACTCCACGGCGGAGACGACGAATAAGAAATATGATCGCACGAAGAAGAGAATAAAAATTTGGTTGCATAAAAAAGGACTAAAAAATATGGTCAAATATTAAATTGTTTTGATTTAAGTTTGAAAAAAAAGTTAAATTACAAAAATATCCTTAATTATGTAACAATGCAGGATAGTGGACCAAAACCGCACATGGAAATAAATAGATCTTGAGCGTTGAAATGACAAGATCAAAGGCTAAGATTTATTCTCATTTCTCCATACTAAAAATTATTCTCATATGATCACAATATATATATATATATATATATATATATATATATATATATATAGAGGTTAGATCATATGAGAATAGATGTTAATGTAAGAAATGAGAATAAATCTCAGCCTTTGATTTCACAAGATCTGCGGTCATGCTTGAATAATTTCCGTCTTCATTTTATCCTCCGCGAACTTCATTATTACATATTTAAGGGTATCATTGTCATTTAGCCTGATGGTATCTTCCTCAAATAATTTCCATTTTCATTTTATCCTCTGCGAACTTCATTATTACATATTTGGATTTCTAATTCCTTTTCAATTTCGATTTTTCATCAAATTTCAATTGCCTTGTTGAGTCATCCAATACTCTAAAATTAAATTAAATTTTATTATTATTTAATTGAATTTTAATTTAATGAAGTTTTAAATAGATAAAATAAATTTAACATATTTTTCTGAAAAATTGATTTTATTTTTATTTAATTTAATTTTTCCCATTTGATGAAGTATAGAGAAGATAAAATGAAGAGAACTGGTTCTAAAAATTTAATTTTTTTTTCTTTTAATGATGTATATAGGAGATAAAATGACGAGAACTGAAATAATTTTTCCGAAAAATTGATTTTATTTTTATTTAATTTAATTTTTTCCATTTAATGAAGTATAGAGGAGATAAAATGAAGAGAACTGTTTCTAAAATTTTGATTTTTTTTCGTTTAATGATGTATATAGGAGATAAAATGAAGAGAATTGAAATCATTTTTTTATAAAAATTAATTTTATTTTTATTTAATTTATTTTATAATGAACAATAATTGAGATAAAATGAAGAATGATTAAGATATAATGAAGAACTGCTAAGATAAAATGCATGTCACGTATAACATCAAAATTCACATCGAATTTATTTTATAATGAATCACATTTGAGATAGAATGAAGAATAACTAAGATATAATGAAGAACTGCTATGATAAAATGCATGTCACGTGTAACATCAAAATTCGAATCGAATTTATTTTATAATGATTCGCAATTGAGATAAAATGAAGTATAACTAAGAAAAAATGAAGTATATAACATCAAAATTCGAATCGAATTTATTTTATAATGATTCGTAATTGAGATAAAATGAAGTATAACTAAGATAAAATGAAGTATATAATACATAAAATGAACAAAACACAACTTTTGCGCCCTGTACGTTCGTAATGACTATGTTTCCCTTCAATGAAGTAAAATGAGGATATTATGCCGCATTTTTTGTTAAAGCTCTTATATAATCTGGATCGTTGATGTTGTCAAATCTATGGACGAGATTTATTCTCATTTCTCATGATAAGGGCTATTCTCACCAGATCAGCCCCCCCATTATATATATATATATATATATATATATATATATATATATATATATATTGTGATCATATGAGAATAATTTTTAGTATGAGAAATGAGAATAAATCTTAGCCTTTGATCTTGTCATTTCAACGCTCATGATCTATTTCACTCCGTGTGCAGTTTACCTCGATTATCCTATAGTTTTGCAAAATTAAGGTTATTTTTGTAATTTTAGCTTTTTTTTTAAAATCTAAAATAGTATCTCATTAGATTTTTTATTCCTTTCTTCGTGCGATTTGATTTCTTCTTCCTTCTTCGTTCGATTTGATTTATATTTCTTCTGTCGATCAGATTTTTTTTCTTTGTTTCTGGATTTCACATTCGTGTTCGGTCTCGACTTTGTTTATAGTGCACGAATATAGTTTAAAAAATTTGCTTTATTCAGATCGAAGTTCATTTTTACTATTATATTGTGCATCTTTAGTGTTAACTTTGTGCATTTTTGTAT
>JAPKLW010000495.1:201913-214783 GCA_026898455.1 Plectranthus barbatus
TGCACAAAGTTAACACTAAAGATGCACAATATAATAGTAAAAATGAATGTGATCTAAATAATTTTTTTTAATTAAAAACTATATTCATGCACAATAAACAAAGTTGAGACCGAACACGAATGCGAAATCCATAAACAAAGAAAAAAAATCTGATCGAGAGAAGAAATATAAATCAAATCGAACAAAGAAGGAAGAAGAAATCAAATCGTGCGAAGAATGGAATAAAAAATCTGATGAGATAATATTCCAGATTTTAGAAAAAAGCTAAAATTACAAAAATAACCTTAATTTTGCAAAACTGCATGATAATCGAGGAAAACTGCACACGGAGTGAAATAGATCATGAGCGTTGAAATCACAAAATCAAAGGATGAGATTTATTCTCATTTTTCATACTAAAAACTATTCTCATATGATCACTACTATATATATATATATATATATATATATATAGGGTAGTGATTAGGTGAAAAATGTAGTTAGTATGAGAAATGAGAATACTACATTATAACGTCAAACTACAACATTTTTAACATCGAAATCTTGCATTAAAAATTCTTCATTTTAACATCAAAATCATGCAATAAAACTCGTTTTCAATTTATCTTCAATATTCTTCATTTATAACTTTGATTTCCTTCATTGTATTTTTTGTTATCATTTTATCAAAAAAATTGTTCACTTTTATCTTAAATTTTGTTAATTTTATCTTTAAATATAGTTCAGTTTTCATTCTCATTTCTCATACTAACAACATTTCTCATATGATCACCACTCTATATATATATATATATATATATATATATATATATATCAAGTGAGAATGAAATCTAAACGTGAGAAATGAGAATAAATCGCGATATTTGATTTAACAACATCAATGATCCTGATTAACTGAAAAAATACGGCATTTTATCACTATTTTTTCTCATTAAAGGGGAAATTCATAATTTTGATGTTATTTTATTCATGTAACATTCATTTATCTTAATTATTCTTCATTTGATCTCAATTATTATTCATTATAAAGTAAATTCAATATTATTCATGTAACATTGATATTATCTTAACAATTCCTCATTTATCTCAAATCATTATAATGTAAATTCGATGTTATTATACTTACAACATTTGATTTTAACTATTCTTCATTTTATCTCTATTGTAATTCATTATAATGTAGATTTGCTGAGATATAATGCATCAAATTTACATTATAATGAATTACATTATAATGAGATATAATGTAAATTTGATGCCTTATATCTCAGCAAATCTACATTAATAGTACATTACGAAAAAATCATATCTAATTTCTCTAATAAGAAAAAATTGTGTGTACCAAAATACAAATATGCATATATTATATGATATGTTAAATATTGTTATACATTTGAAAAATTATTTAAATTTCAATACTGAAATGTATCTTAATTTACTTGAATATTGTTAGGATTTTTGTTAGAGAAATCCTTCCTTACTTTCGATGTTTTGGTGGGTTAAAGAATGTAAGCCATCTTAGTCAGTTTTTCTAGTTTCTAGAGTTCTAAACTGTAATCCTTGTATAGGATCGATCGAGTTGTAATAGAACTTAGGCTGAAGATCGAGCTATGGAGAATGCTCGAGAACTGACTATCATCACGCCTAGCATTGACCAAAAACTGTGTTGGAGCACTCAGTTTAAGATCTATCCATACTGACCAGGAGAAGTCAGTATCAGGGCTTTCCCGAACTGACTAAGGAGAAGTCGGTTTAAAGGATTTCTATACTGATCCGAAGAAATCAGTATGAGGGCATTTTCCACACTGACCGTAGACAGTTAGTATGAGATTTTACCATACTGACCGTGGGAAGTCAGTATGATGGTTAAGCTATACTTACCTTCAAATGTCGTATACGAGCCTCAATCAGACTCAGACATTCGTAAATACCAAAGTCAGTACGAGGTTATCCAAACTGGGTTCTTCGGGCTGAAAAAGAGTCTGACATAAAGTTAGTGTATGGTACACTGACACTGGGCAGAGCAGAAAGGAGACCTAAGACATGGGCTACTATTGGACAATATAATCCATGAGTCTAACGTCTATATTTATGTGTCTAACTGATATAAATTCAAAATGCCAAAGGTACTCCTCTATATAAAGGCCTGCCCTCTCAACCTTAAACGGTTACTTGAACGGAATTCTAAATTTGTAAGTCTCAAGAAGACAAAGGGCAATTTTAGGTCATCTCTCCCTGTTAAACACTTTGAGTTTCCGTGTTCTCTAACACGAGACTTGAGTCTCCGACTTAAGTTACCCACCGTGCTAACTTCTCCGAGCACGAGGCTGAAGCTTTAAGCTGAAGTTCTTATTGGTGAATATATGTTTCTGAGATATATTTGTAGCAGTCAGTTGGATGGAGCCCAAGGTGTAGTTCGAGAGCAAGATCCAGTCTATATTCCTAGTGGACCTATGACGAGAGCAAGGGCCAAGAAGCTAAGATATGGATTGCAAGGGCTGATTAAAGAGATTTGGGCTCAAGAATTATTCAAGAAGCCCATCGGAGTTGAAAATCAAATTGGGCCAAGATTGATTAATTTAATTAGGACATCTCGGCTTAATTGATTTGATTTGGGCTTAGATTAAATTAATTTTGAATTTAATTTGTTATTAGACTTTATTTACTTTTTAGATATTATTTTCAAGATATACATATTGTATATCTTGAAAGATTTGATATGTTTTTTTATATTTGATTTCCTAGATAGATTAGGAGTAGAGATTTTGCTTTCTTCACCCTATAAATAGGGCTGCTTATTTTCGAATTAGACTCAGTTTTCTGTTCAATAATATTTTGTGAGTTTATTTCTCCAATTCTGAAAGATCAAGAATTTCTATGGATTCCTTGAAATTCGAATTGACTTATCAACCGGACTTACACATCCGATTGTGATGTCTTCTACCATTTTGTGTCATTAGTTTATCAGCTTCTTGGGGCGTACATGAGACTCGTCTAAAATACGTCATTTGAAGGGTCGAATTAGGGTTGCTGAACTTCCATCCATTCGTCATTTCCGTTTCCAGTTCCATTTGAGTCATTTTCGTGTCGTGTCAACTTTTGTTCTTGTGCTACGATCTATATCTTCTCGGTGAGGATCATATCATTTTGGTATCTAGAACCAGGTCGTGTCTCTCTTTTATTTTCCTTCCAGTTTAATTTCGTGTCTTGTTTATTATGTCGTGTCTAAAAAAATCGTGTCCTATCCAGCGTCATCTTTATCATTGTGTCTACATATTGAGTCATATTTTGTGTCATACATCTGTCTGTCCAATTCCATAGATTCGTGTCTTGTTGTTTACTATCTTAAGTTCTGTGTAAATTTTTTTATGTCGTTCGTAGTGTCAAAAAAATCGATAGATATTGCGAGTTTGATTGTGGTTATTCGAGTTGGGATTGTGTTTGGGACAAGGGTATCTTGAATGATATTGTTACATTCATATCATATCTTTTCATCCATATCCATGTCATATCTTTTCCATCCATATCTATATCAAATCTTTCCATCCTTCTCAGATAAATCTCAATACATATCATTACATTTCGTGTTTCGTGTATTACCTGGAATAATTCATATCTTTTATTCATGAAAGAGGCAAACCCGCAGAGAAAAAAATATAAAGGGACTTCAAACCCTAAAAAAAATTTGAATTACACGTTTATAGGTTCCCGGGGGTCTTCTGGTGGTCCAGGGAAAAGTCAAAATTTTTGGGCCAAAACTTTTTAAAATTTGAATTTTTTTTTGGTCGAAAAATTGGTTAACTCTAGTTGTATCTGTAAGGTTCCTTGAGTAATTTTGAGTCTTTCCGTACAATTTATGTATAACCTTTTTTGTATTTTTGGTTCATTTAATTTTTTTGATTTTGAATTTTTTTCCTGCATTTGGGAATTTGAGGTACTTGAGCCTTTCACGAGGAGAATTTGAGTGGTAAAAGGCAAGAGTGAGTGAGATTATTAGAGAGATTGAAAAAGCCGTACATACTAAGTGATACACGAGCGTGTGACTTCCCATTACTGAGTGATACACCACTGTATGTGAGGTGGTGAGGTCCTCTATTTTTTTCTTTTTATCTAACCTTTCTTGCAGGGATGTCAAAATTTGATCAAAATGAGTCATCTGGTGGAATGGGAGACAATAAACTTGGAGGACAAGTTAAATACATGATGGAGGCTCTGCGATCTCAATTGGATAAGGCTCTTGAGAGTGGATTTGCGGAATTATGTGACAAGATAGATGAGCGCATGACTAAATTGGAGCTATCACATACATCTGTGGATAATTCTGGTAATGGTGGACGAGGTAGACATGGAGGAAGTGGCGTACATCTTAGACAAAATCCTATTTATGAGGAGGACGTTGATGATGATGCATGTGATTATAATTTGGCGACGATCAACATGAATATCCCTTCCTTTTAGGGCAGGAATGATCCCGAGGCATATATGGAATGGAAGAGAAAAGTGGAGATGATGTTTGAATGCCGTAACTATTCTGAGCTGAAGAAGGTGAAGTTGGCAGCGTTGAGTTCTCTAATTATGCTCTCATTTGGTGGGATCAATTGGTGAAGAGTATGAGACGCAATGGAGAGCGGCCTGTGGAGACATTGGAGGAAACAAAATCAATTATGAGGAAGCGCTTTGTGCCAAGTCATTTTTACAGAGAACTACTCCCTCCGTCCCATTATATTAGGCACGGAGGGAGTTGGCACAATAACCAACATGAAAGTTAAAAGGATGCATAAAGATGTATTAATATATAAAATATTATTAAAATATATATTAATTACAAATTTAAAGATGTTTTAATGCCATAGCTATTAATTACCATGTCGGTCTTTCTTCGTTCTGTCTCTTAACTGCACAAGCTCCTGCATCTCCACTTCCCTGCCTTCATCTGCAACAACTTGATCTCGGTTTGGGAGATGTTTTGTTTCTAAATAGATTATTGGTCTTTCTAAAAAAAACTGCAAATTCCCCTCGCAGAAGCCTCGCTTTCTAGCCAGAAAATGCCATTAACATCAAATTAATGCAATTCAACTAAAATTAATCCGGATATACAAGAATTTCAAAAAAATTGGAGTCGTATAAACTTTATGAGATTCCTAAACCAGACAGACATACTAGAGGCAGTGCAGTCGTATGAGCTTGATGGTGGTGCGGTTGTGGTAGCGATCGGAGAGCTGCTAGTACTTCTCCTTGGCGAGGTCGGAGCTAGAAACAACCACGTTGAGGGTGGAGCTGAACTAGACGAAGATGATGGGCCGTATGGGCGTGCCCACTCATCGAACCAGTGGAATTGCAGGGGCTTGATGTGGTAGTGGTTGCTGACAATAGGCTAGGTGCGGGGGCCGGGAGGGATGCGCAAGCGGAGGCGGTAGTAGATGGTGGTGGTGGAGGAAGTAGATGGGGAGAGAGAGGAGGACGAGAGAGAGAGGCGCCAGGAAACAAAATTGTTGAGGGGTGGGGATTTAGGGTTCTAGAGGGGTAGGGTAGGAATTTAAGATTTTAGTAGGGGTAGGATGGTAAATTAGGGTATAGTTAATTTTAATTAGGATTTGTTAATGTTTTTCCATTTTTGGAAATGTGTCTAATAAATGGGATGGACCAAAAAGGAATACGTGCCTAATATGACGGGAGGGGGGGAGTATATAGTAAGCTCCAGAATCTGAGGCAAGGTAGTAGGAGTGTGGATGACTACTTCAAGGAGATGGAGATAGCCGTAATTCGTGTCAATGTGGAAGAAGATAGGGAGGCAACCATGGCAAGGTTTTTAGCTGGGCTGAATTGGGAGATCTGGAACACTTTAGAATTGCACCACTACGTTCAATTGGAAGACATGGTGCACATGGAAATTAAAATAAAGAATCAGCTCAAGAGGAGGGGTAGTGGTAGTAACACGAGGCAAAACCTTACAGGCTGGAGGGAATACCACACTAGTAGTAGTTCCACATCAAAACGAGTTCCATGGAAGAAGGAGGAGCAACCTCGAGTCGACAAGAAACCATTTGTCGCGCCCAAACATGATTCCAAGATTCAAGGTAATTCGGTTATTTTTGATATTCAGAATCGTGATCGTAAATTTTATAAATGTCAAGACTATGGAGACATTGCTAGTGAGTGTCCGAATAGGAGGGTAATGATGATTCGAGATGATGGGGAAGTGGTGAAGGATGAGGAGAATGAGAGTGTTGATCCGGAGATGCCAGCATTAGAAGATCCTGATGATAATGAGGATGAAGAGGAGATAGAAGCGCCTGCAATGCTTAATTTTGTTATGAGGCGTGCCTTGAATGTTCAGACTGCAGTGGATGATGTGGAGCAGCGAGAAAATATTTTCCACACTAGATGTCATATTAAAGACAAGCTGTGCAGTATGATCATATATGGTGGGAGTTGCACCAATGTTGCTAGTCAGCCCATTGTGAGGAAGTTGGGACTACCTATGGTCAAACACCCAAAGCCATATAAGTTGCAGTGGCTGAATGAGACTGGAGTCATCAAGGTGGTGAAGCAAGTGAAAGTGCCATTTTGCATTGGAAAGTATGAGGATGAGGTCTTATGTGATGTAGTTCCTATGCATGTGAGCCATATTTTTTAGGGCGGCCATGGCAGTTTGATAGGCGAGTGAAGCATGATGGCTTCACTAACAAGTATTCCTTTGAGTACAATTAGAAAAAGTTTTCACTTGTTCCTCTTACTCCTAAACAAGTTTATGAGGATCAAGTGTTTCTGCAGAAGGAGTTTGAGTAGGAGAATAAGGAGAGAGGTGTGATGATTCAAGATGGGGATAATAAGGAGAAAGCGGTGGTACACCAATCGTTTCAAGCTAAGGCTAGTGATATAAAATGGGCGGTGCAGGAGGAGAAGTCGATGGTGGTGTTGATCTATAAGGAGAGCTTGGTTTTAACTAACACTTTGGATTCTCTACCCCCTTCTATTTACTCTCTTCTGCAGGGCTTTGATGATGTGTTTCCCGACGAGACACCAGCTGGATTGCCACCAATTCGAGGGATTGAACATCAGATTGATTTCGTGCCCGGTGCCACATTGCCAAATAGGCCAGCCAACCGAACCAATCTGGAGGAGACAAAGCAGTTGGATAGGCTGATTGGCGAGTTGCTAGCAAAAGGGCACAAGAGAGAGAGAGAGTTTGAGTCCTTGTGCAGTTCCTGTTCTACTAGTACCCAAGAAGGACTCAATCATGAGGATGTGTTGCGATTTCCGAGCCATAAAAAACATTACGGTAAAGTATCATCATCCTATTCCACGTTTGGATGATATGCTAGATGAATTGCATGGCTCTTGTGTGTTTTCCAAGATTGATTTGCGGAGTGGGTATCATAAGATTAGGAGTAAATAGGGGGATGAGTGGAAAACTGCTTTTAAGACAAAACTTGGTTGGTATAAGTGGTAAAACCTTTTGATTGACTAATGCTCCTAGAACATTTATGCGCCTTATGAACTATGCTTTACGTGCTTTTATAGGCAGATTCGTAGTTGTCTACTTTGATGATATCTTAATCTATAGCAAGAGTCATGATGAGCATGTGGAGCATTTGAGATCTGTTTTAGATGTACTGCGTAGAGAGAAGTTGTATGCGAACATGAAAAAGGGCATCTTCTGCACGGACAAGCTTGTGTTTTTAGTATTTTTGTTAGTTCAGATGGTGTACAGGTTTATGAGAAGAAGATTAGAGCTATACAAGATTTGCCACGTCCTAATAACATTGAAGATGTTAGGAGTTTTCAGGGCCTGACAAGTTTCTATAGGAGGTTTGTGCCACACTTTAGTAGCATCGCAACCCCAGTGACTGCGATAATAAAAAAGAATGTGGAGTTTAAATGGGAAGACAAGCAGGAGAAAGCATTCGAGTTGCTGAAATACAATTTAACACATGCCCCGGTACTATCTCTCCCTAACTTTTCTAAAACTTTTAAGATTGAACATGATGCTTCAGGAGTTGGTATTGGTGCAGTGTTGATGCAGGAGAGGAGGCCCATATTGTACTTTAGTGAGAAGCTGAATGGATCTACTTTGCGCTATCCTACGTACAATAAGGAGCTGTATGCATTGGTGAGGGCCTTGAAAACATGGCAGCATTATTTGTGGGCTAAGGAGTTCATAATTCACACTGATCACGAGTCTTTGAAGCATTTGAAGAATCAACACAAGTCGAATAAGAGGCATGCACGTTGGATGGAGTTTATTGAGACGTTTCCATATGTCATCAAGTATAAACAACGTAAAGAAAATGTGGTGGCTGATGCATTATCCAGGAGGTATGCCTTGATCTCTACTTTAGATGCTAAGTTACTTGGTTTTGAGTGCATTAAAAGCTTGTATGTGTCTGATATTGATTTTGGTGATATATATGTTGCATGTGAGACTTCTGCTCATGGAGAATATATAGGCATGATGACTATTTGTTTAGAAGAAATAATTTGTGTATTCCTAGATGTTCTTTACATGAGTTATTGATGTTGGAGTCTCTTGGTGGAGGTCTGATGGGACATTTTGGTGTTGCTAAGACTTTAGCTACTTTGCATGATCAAATATATCTTTTGGCCACACATGAAACGCGATGTTGAGAGAATTTGTGGAAGATGTATTACATGCAAGCAAGCTAAGTCTAGGTCCAATTATCATGTTTGTACACTCCATTGCCTATTCCTGTTACACATTGGACTGATATTTCTATGAATTTTGTGTTGGGAATGTCACGAACTAGGCGTGGGAGTTATTCTATCTTTGTGGTGGTTGATAGACTTTCTAAGATGGCACATTTTATTCCATGTCATATTTCTGATGATGCATCTCATATTGCTGATTTATTCTTTAGAGAGATTGTGAGATTGCATGGTATTCCTAGGACCTTTGTTTCTGATAGAGATGCTAAGTTCTTGAGTTATTTTTGAAAGACTTTGTAATGTAATTTAGGTACTAAACTCTTGTTTTCTACTACTTGTCATCCCCAAAATAATTGGTCAAACTGAAGTTGTTAATAGGACTTTGTCTACTTTGTTGAGAGTTGTGATTATGAAGAATATTAAGTCATGGGAAAAATGTTTGCCACAAGTTGAGTTTGCTTATAATCGTGTTGTTCATTCTGCTACTCAATTTTCACCTTTTGAAATTGTGCATGGTTTTAATCCTTTGACTCCATTATATTTATCTCCATTACCTGTCTAAGAGTATACTAACATTGATGGCCAGAAAAAGGCTGATTTTGTGAAGCAGATTCACGATAAAGCAAGACTTAACATAGAGCGTTGCATGGAGCAGTATGCAAAACAAGCAAATAAAGGACACAAGAAGGTGGTGTTTGAGCCTACAGATTGGGTGTGGTTGCATCTCCCAGTGCCCTCAGTTCACTCACAATAGAGTTGAACTGGGTCTCAATTACTTTGATGCTTTCTCCTAGAAACATCTAGAACTCGTACTTGTTCTATGCTTGAAGCTTGTTCCGCTTCATCTGCTTGAATCTTGACACTGTCCACCTAGGTATTCCCAGACTTGGCGATTTAAACTGCATCACCTCCTCTTTACGGGTGTCAGGTAAAGCTAACAGGATTAGCTCTGTGCAATAGAGTCTAGCTGGGCCTATTCTTGTCGCCATAGGTCCGCTCACCGTAAGGCTTCTTGACCATGTCTAGTTCATCTTGATCTCTGATATGAGTGTTGGCCTTGAGGATCTTGATGGGACCCTTCTTGATGACATCTATCAATTTCTAGATGTATACTTTTGAGTACTATGGTAGAAATATTCTTCCATGTCGTGAACTTCTTCACTAGACAAAACAAAAATTTGCAAGAATGACCAGATTTTGTCCTTGGTGACTCGAAGCAGCTAGTCTGTAATGACCCACCGCTTTGATAGCACTTGTTGGGCCCAAAATTATAGTTAGTCAGATATATGTATGGGAAGATTAAGAACGAGTTCTTGCAAATTCAAACTGGTTGTTCTTAACGAGTTTGGTTCTTTGAAAAATTTATTTTTATGCGAGTTTGATTCTTATCAAGTTTGGATATACTCCAAAACGAGATTGTGTTTGGTTTTAAATTCTTGCAGAAATAATCAAAGCAGTAAAAAGTATAAGAATTTATAGATGTTCAGACAACTATCCTATGTCCTCACTTCAGATAGTTGCCCGAATTACACCAGCTTTATGATTACAATCTGAACTCACGATCTATCGAAAACTGGTGAATGCCTGTGTACACCAATCCACTTATTTACTCGCCCAGGGGGTCTCGTCCTCCTTGAGCAATCAGATAGGGAGTGTGGCAACACCACCCAACCTCCTTCTTCAGAAGGTGGGTGCTTTTAAGTTCTTCTCGGAAATCTTTGAACTTGTGGCAGCATGCCTGTGATAGTCACAACTTGGAGATAACTGCAATGATGTGATCTTTCTCGGAGAGAAAGAGCACCAATGATAAAACTCAAGCTGAGAAGCTATGAGTCTAATGTCAAGAGATTGGAACACATATTCTATTCGAAAATAGGCTCGAACAAGAAAAGTGAACCCTGAGAGTCTCTATTTGGAGAATACGATTACGACTAGTTAGTTTTGAACCTTCATATCTTAACGTGTGTTTGTCCAGTTCCTGTAACCATTTCCCTGAGATTGCCTTGGTCTATTTATAGACGAAGAAATGAAGGGTTTGACAAAAGATCCGTTTAGAGACAATCCAGATTTTGAATTATCAGTTTGGTCTCAAATCTGGGTTAAAATAGATATGGGTAGATATATGGATGAATATGATATGAATAATTATGGGTGAGATATATATGGATGGATATGCATATCTAGATATGAATGAAATAGAAATGAATATATATGAATGAGATATATATGGATGGATATGATAAGATATGAATAAGATATATATGGATATATATTAGTAGATATGGATAAATATATGGATTTGATAGATATAGATAAATATGAATGAGATAGATATAAACATAGATGAGATATGGAGAAATATTGATGATATAGATATAATATGGTGGAAAAACAAAAATAATAATTATAATAATTAAAAAATGAAAGTAAAATAAATAATAATAAAAAATGAAAAAAAAAAAAAAAAAAAAACTGGCACGAAAAAATGAAGTGGACAAAACTCGAACGGACAAAAGATGACGGATGATAAAGACTCAATTTTTTACGCACGAAACAAGACAAGACGCGAAATTTAAAAGAAGAGAAAAGAAAGACACGACCTGGATTTTGAAACCAGAATGATGTCATCCTCGTAGATGAGTAACAATCATAGCCCACAAAAAAGAGTTGACAGGATGCAAAAATGACTTGAACGGAAAACTTGAACGAAACAACGATGAATGAAAAATTCAACACTTCTAATTCAATCCTTCAAAGGACGTATTCTAAACGAATCACATATACACCCCAAGAAGCTGAAGAACTATCAATCATTCAAATGATGTATTCAAGATGAATCTCATACATGCCCCAAGAAATTAGAGAAATATTAATGCTGAATAGACGAATACAATGGAAAATCCAACTCCTTTGGATTCGAAAACCTTCAAATACCGTAGTCCAGAATAAATCTCCTACGACCCAAGAAGCGAGTTGATCCAACAACGATGGATATAGTAGTGAAGACACTACAAATGAACGTGAAAATTTGGTTGATAAGTTACTTTTGAATTTTAAGGTAATCCATAGAAATTCATGAGTTTTCAGAATTGGAGAAATGAGTCACAAATAATATTAAACTGAAAACTTAATTACAATGAAAATATAAAACCTTATTAATAGGGAGAAAATCAAATCTAATCCTAATCAAAATAGAAAATCAAATCAAATCCTACCAAATCTTGAAATCAAATCATGCTAAAAATCAAATCTAATAAATATCTTAGATATATCTAGACAACTCAAATCTTCTCTTTTCTTCAACAATATCTTGATACATCTTTATGTTTCATAAATCACAACTTTAATAATTTAATTTAAGTCCAGATGACTTAGTTAAATTCTTCAATTTTGGACCATTCAATATTTAATTAAGTCCAAATGACTTATTAAATTCTACAATTTCAGACAACCTTGATTCTCATCATTATACCGAACTCTTCATTTCAGAACTTATATTTTGTTTTCCGATCAAACTACAAGTCCGATGCTCAAATGTGTGCAATATACTTATAGAAGTTGTGCATTCCTAGATGTTCTTTACGTGAGTTATTGCTGTTGGAGCTAATGGTGGAGGATTGATGGGACATTTTGGTGTTGCTAAGATTTTAGCTGTTTTGTGTGATCATTTGTTTTGGCCACACATGAAACGTAATGTTGAGAGAATTTGTCAAAGGTGCATTACTTGTAAGCAAGCTAAATCTAGGTCCAACTCTCATGGTTTGTACACTCGATTGTTTGTTCCTGTTACACCTTGGACTGATATTTCTATGGATTTTGTGTTGGAATTACCACAAACTAGGCGTGGGAGTGATTCTATATTTGTGGTGGTTGATAGGTTTTCTAAGATGGCACATTTTATTCCATGTCATAAGTATGATGATGCATCTTATATTGCTAATTTGTTCTCTAGAGAGATTGTGAGATGCATGGTAATGCTAGGACCATTGTTTTTTATAGAGATGCAAAGTTCTTGAGCTATTTTTCATAGACTTTGTGTTGTAAGTTAGGTACTAAACTTTTTTTCCTGCTACTTGTCATCCACAAACCAAAGTCTACAGGAACGTAGACCTGCTCTGATAACAATCTATAACGCCCCAATTTCAAAATAAATTACGAGCGCTACTAACATACAACTTACTTACTTCTTCCTTGTTTAATTAA
>JAPKLW010000495.1:219783-256028 GCA_026898455.1 Plectranthus barbatus
ATCATTATTATTATTATTATTATTCAATTAATCTATTTTCAAAATATTTTAGATATTTTGGCAATTAATATATTATGTTTATTGTAAATACAAAATCTAGAACATTCTAATTCTAGATTTATTCATTTCTTTTATTTATTTATTATTTAATTGAACTTTCTTTGTGCTAGGCGCTTCGAGCTCCGAGTTGGACAACCTGCAAAACTTAAAATAATCTTAAGCGAATAGCTTAATTAAAATTAAATAAATAATAATTAAGATACTGATTATAATAAAAGGATTTGGGGTATTACACTAGATGATCAAATGTGTGCAATATACTTGTAAAACACATTGAGACGATCAATTTTGTACAAGATTTCAAAGAGTTCCATCGTTTGTTGATGAAGATATTATGGTTTCTACTTAACTCTTCATTTAAGCACTTATCTTTTGATTCCTAACCAATGCACAACTCCGATGATCGAATTTGTGCGGCATACTTTTAGAACTCATCGAGAATATCATTTTGGTACAAGATTTCAAAGAGTTCCATCGTTTTTTGATGAAGATATCAAGGTTTATTCCGAACTCTTCATTTAAGCACTAATCTTTTGATTCCCGGTCAATCCTCAACTCCGATGCTCAAATGTATGCATCATACTAGTAGATTTCATCGAGAAAATTGATTTTGTACAAGATTTCAAAGATTTAACTCTTTTGTTGATGAAGATATCGTGGTTTATACCAAAATCTTCATTTAAGCACTTATCTTTTGTTTTTCGATTAACACACAACTTCGATGCTCGAATGTATGCAATATACTTGTATAAATCAACGACGTGATCTATTTTGTACAAGATTTCAAAGATTTGCATCGTTTCTTGATGAAGATATTAAGGTTTGATATCTTCTCTTCATGGAGACAATTGATTTTGTACAAGATTTTTCAGAGTTATCTCGTTTGTTGATGAAGATATTGAGGTTTATACCAAATTATTCATTTAAGCAATTATCTTTTTATTCCCGATCAAACCACAACTCCGATACTCAAATGTGTGCAACATACTTGTGGAACTCATCGAAACGATCAATTTGGTACGAAATTTCAAAGAGTTATATCATTTGTTAAGGAAGATATCGTGGTTTATGGCGAACTCCTCATTTATGGAGTTATCTTTTGATTGTCGATCAAAGCACAACTATGATTCTCTTATGTGTGCAACACACATGTAGAATTCATTAAGAGATCGATTTGGTACAAGATTTCATAGAGTTAACTCACCGAGACAATCTATTTGGTTCAAGATTTCAATAAGTTACCTCGTTTGTTGATGAAGATATCTAGGTTTATATCGATGTCTTCATTTAAGCAATTATCTTTTGATTCCCAATATAACCACATCTCCGATACACAAATGTGTGGAACATACTTGTGGAACTCATCGAAAAGATTGATTAGGTACAAGAGTTCAATGAGTTAGATAGTTTGCTGATGAAGCTATAGAGGTTTATACTGAACTCTTCATTTATGCACTTATTTCCCGATCAAAACACAACTCCAATGCTCAAATGTGTGCAACATACTTGTAGAACTCACCGAAATGATTGATTTTGCACACGATTTAAAAGAGTTTGATCGTTTGTTGATGAAGATATCATGGTTTATACCAAACTCTTTATCTAAGCACTTATCTTTTGATTCCCGATCAAACCACTACTCATATGCTCGAATGTGTGCAACTTACTTGTGGAACTCATCGAAACGATCAATTTAGTACAAGATTAAAAAGAATTACATCGTTTGTGGATGATGATATTGTGGTTTATACTTAAATATTCATTTAAACTCTTATATTTTAATTCACAATCAAAGCACAACTCCGATGCTTGAATGTGCTCAACATACTTGTAGATCTCATCGAGAAAATAGATTTGGTACAAAATTTCAAGGATTAAACTCTTTTGTTGATGAAGATATCGTGGTTTATACCAAAATCTTTATTTAAGCACTTATCTTTTGTTTTCCGATTAACGAACTGTTGGGATTATATACTGAAAGCATATATGATTAAGTGTTTTGTACACTGGTCTTCATATATGTTGCTGCAACAATGCTCGCTATCTGATTAAACAAACATACAACGAACCATAATATCCTATTATCTCGCCTATATGGATGATCATATGGTGTGTAGGAGATCACAGAGGTTCATATGAATCGTTTGACCTAGCGAGATATAAACAGTATCACAGCTGAGACGGTCCCTGGATAGGCTGTCGGTCTAAGCTGTGGCACATCGGTTCATAAGTAGGCATATCTTAGCTACTTGATGTGTCGGTACATAGTTATGTATTGATGGGATCAACAGTGGGATGTGCCATTCTTATTGACATATGAATGAGCCAGATCCCTAACATACTTCCTATGTTCTTAAACCTAACTGAAGGATAAGGGGCACACGTAGTTTGACCACACTTTGATTTACCATGGTGGCGAGTCTTACATGTACTCTTATACCCATATTTTGGGTGTTGGCAATTTGTGTGTGATCTGCTTAGTCTGGACGTTTAGGTAAGCATATCCGTTTCAGGATGGTGACATTCCCTGAGGAGCTCACAAGGTTCATTATGCTAAACCCTGCAGGTTGAATTATTTAATTCAGACATAAGTGAAAAAGAGTGAGTGGCATTACTCAGGAAATAAGAGATTAATTAATTGTGGCTGATTGTCATAAGCCAAATTAATTAATGAATGTCTAAAACCTTAAATATGTGGATCATATTAGTTTGGTGCAACCCGTTCCTAATAACGTGGTAATAAAGGGGCGAGTCAGCATTGTTACCGTGGTGAAGGTTAAAACAATGTTTTATTAATTAATTATGTTCTGGGTTGAACAAGGAAGGATTAATTAATAAAGAGGGCCCACTTTATTATTTGCATCTGATCCCTGGTCTGGCCCACTAACTTCTCACAGCCCATTAGGTTCAGGGTTTGTCAAAACCCTAACACTATATATAGGCCTTCTCTCCATCAGATCAAGTTAGACTTTTCAGTATAATCAGTAAAAGTGGAGAGAACGGCAGCGGCTATCCAGAGGGAGAAACTGATCGATTTCTCCGGATCTCGGATTCAACTTGGTAGATAATCCTCACCAGATTCCAAGGAGCAAGGGAACAGATGAGAAGATCAGATCTGTAGGAACCACTGTCCATCGCTGGCGTTCTATCTCAGATCTAGGGCTATTTCATCGTTGTTGGCTCTGATCTAGATTTGTAGATCAAACGGTGAAATCAGGTATTCTCTAATCCATCCTCTGTAATTTATATTGTAGGAGCATGCATAGGTTCGCATGATTTGTTTAATTGAAATTTATTCCTGGTACCCTAAGAACGATCCTTGGCAAGTATTTAATTAATGGCAACTTGTGTTGTCCATCGTAGACTCAAATCCTACACGAATAACTCTGATGCTCGAATGTATGCAACATACTTGTAGAAGTCAACTAGGCAATCTATTTTGTAAAAGATTTCAAAGAGTTGCATCGTTTCTTGATGAAGATATCAAGGTTTGAAACGAACTCTTCATTTAAGCACTTATCTTTTGATTACCAATAAAACCACAACTCCTATGCTCGAATTTCTTCAACATGCTTGTAGATCTCATCGAGACAATTGATTTTGTGCAAGATTTAAATGAGTTACTTCGTTTGTTGATGGAGATATTATGGTTTATGCCAAACTCATAATTTAAGTACTTATCGATTGATTTCGATAAACACACAACTCCAATGCTCGAATGTATGAAATATACATGTAGAAATCAATGAGACAATCAATTTGGTACAAGATTTCTTATTGATCCATCGTTTGTTGATTAAGATATCGAGGTTTGAAACGAACACTTTATTAAAACACTTATCTTTTGATTACCAATCAAACCACAACTCCTATGCTCGAATGTGTGCAACATGCTTGTAGGAATAATTGAGACAATCTATTTTGGTATAAGATTTCAAAGAGTTATCTCGTTTGTTAATGAAGATATCGAGGTTTATACCGAATTCTTCATTTCAACAATTATCTTTTTATTCCCGATCAAACCACAACTCCGATACTCAATTGTGTGCATCATACTTGTGGAACTCATCGAAACAATCGATTTGGTACAAGAATTCAAAGAGTTATATGATTTGTTAAGGAAGATATCGTGGTTTATACCGAACTCTTCATTTATACACTTATCTTTTGATTATCGATCAAAGCACAACTATGATACTATTATGTGTGCAACATACATGTAGAATTCATTGAGAGATCGATTTGGTACAAGATTTCATAGAGTTCCTTCATTTGTTGATGACGAAATTGAGTTTTATACCAAACTATTCATTTAAGCATTTATCTTTTGATTCCCGATCAAAGCACAACTTGGATGCTCGAATGTGTGTAACATATTTGTAGAACTCATCGAGACAATCAATTTGGTACTAGACTTCAAAGAGTTAATTAGTTTGTTGATCAAGATTTTGTAGTTTGTACCGAAATCTTAATTTAAACATTTGTCTTTTTATTTCCAATCAACACACGACTCCGATGCTCGAATGTGTACAACATACTAGTAGAACTCATCGAGACAATCAATTTGGTGAAAGATTTCAAAGAGTTAACTCATTTGTGGATGAAGATATTGTGGTTTATAACTCATTCGTGCGACATACTTTTACAATTTATCGAGACGTTCGATAAGGTACAAGATCTGAAAGAGTTCCATCATTTTGTAGATGAAAATATCGCAGTTTATGTCAAACTATTCATTCAAGGACTTACCTTTTGATTCTCCATCAAAGCACAACTAATGCTCGATTGTGTGCAACATATTTGTAGAACTCATCCAAAAGATCGATTTGGTACAAGTTTACAAAGAGTTCCATCGTTGGTTGATGAAAATATTGAGGTTTATACCGAAATATAAATTTGAGAACTTTTCTTAAGATTCCAGATCAAACCACAACTCTGATGTTTGAATGTGTAAAAAATAATTGTATAACTCTCCGAGACAATCGATTTGGTACAAGATTTAAAAAAGTTACCTCGTTTGTTGATGAAGATATCTAGGTTTATATCGAAGTCTTCATTTAAGCAATTATCTTTTGATTCATAATATAAGTACATCTCCGATACACAAATGTGTGGAACATACTTGTGGAACTCATCGAAAAGATCGATTAGGTACAAGATTTTAATGAGTTAGATAGTTTGTTGATGAAGCTATAGAGGTTTATACCGATCTCTTCATTTAAGCACTTATTTCCTGATCAAAACACAACTCCAATGCTCAAATGTGTTCAACATACTAGTAGAACTCACTGAAATGATTGATTTTGCACACAATTTAAAAGAGTTCAATCGTTTGTTGATTAAGATATCATGGTTTATACCAAACTCTTTATTTAAGCACTTATCTTTGATTCCCGATCAAACTACTATTGATATGCTCGAATGTGTGCAACTTACTTGTGGAACTTATCAAAACAATCAATTTGGTACAAGATTTAAAAGAATTACATCGTTTTTGGATGATGATATTATGGTTTATACTTAACTCTTCATTTAAGCTCTTATATTTTGATTCACAATCAAAGCACAACTCTGATGCTTGAATGTGTTCAACATACTTGTAGATCTCATCGAGAAAACTGTTTAGGTACAAGATTTCAAGGATTTAACTCTTTTGTTGTTGAAGATATCGTGGTTTCTACCAAAATCTTCATTTAAGCACGTATCTTTTATTTTCCAATTAACGAACAACTCTGATGCTCGAATGTATGCAACATACTTGTAGAAGTCAACGAGGTGATCTATTTTGTAAATGATTTCAAAGAGTTGCATCGTTTCTCGATGAAGATATCAAGGTTTGAAATGAACTCTTCATTTAAGCACTTATCTTTAGATTACCAATAAAACCACAACTGCTATGCTCGAATTTCTTCAACATGCTTGTAGATCTCATCGAGACAATTGATTTTGTACAAGATTTCAATGAGTTACCTCGTTTGTTGATAGAGATATTGTGGTTTATTCCAAACTCATAATTTAAACACTTATCGGTTGATTTCGATAAACACACAACTCCGATGCTCGAATGTATGAAATATACATGTAGAAATCAATGACACAATCAATTTGGTACAAGATTTCTAAGTGATCCATCGTTTGTTGATTAAGATATCGAGGTTTGAAACGAACACTTTATTTAAGCACTTATCTTTTGATTACCAATCAAACCACAACTCCTATGCTCGAATGTGTGCAACATGCTTGTAAAAATCATTGAGACAATCTATTTTGGTATAGTATTTCAAAGAGTTATCTCGTATGTTGATGAAGATATCGAGGTTTATACCGAACTCTTCATTTAAGCAATTATCTTTTTATTCCCAATCAAACCACAATTCCGATATTCAAATGTGTGTAACATACTTGCAGAACTCATCGAAACGATCGATTTGGTACAAGAATTCAAAGAGTTTTATCATTAGTTAAGGAAGATATCGTGGTTTATACTGAACTCTTCATTTATGCACTTATCTTTTGAATAACGATCAAAGCACAACTATGATGCTCTTATGTGTGCAACATACATGTAGACTTCATTGAGAGATCAATTTGGTACAAGATTTCATAGAGTTCCATCATTTGTTGATGAAGTAATCGAGTTTTATACCAAACTATTCATTTAAGCACTTATCTTTTGATTCCCGATCAAAGCACAACTTGGATGCTCGAATGTGTGCAACATATTTGTAGAACTCTTCGAGACAATCAATTTGGTACTAGACTTCAAAGAGTTAATTAGTTTGTTGATCAAGATTTTGTAGTTTGTACCAGAATCTTAATTTAAACATTTATCTTTTTATTTCCAATCAACACACGACTCCGATGCTCGAATGTGTACAACATACTAGTAGAACAAATCGAGACAATCAATTTGGTGAAAGATTTCAAAGAGTTAACTCATTTGTGGATGAAGATATAGTGGTTTATAACTCATTCGTGCGACATACTTTCAGAACTTATCAAGACGTTCGATCTGGTACAAGATTTCAAAGAGTTCCATCATTTTGTTGAAGAAAATATCGCAGTTTATGTAGAACTATTCATTCAATGACTTACCTTTTGATTCTCCATCAAAGCACAACTAATGATCGATTGTGTGCAACATATTTGTAGAACTCATCCAAAAGATCGATTTGGTACAAGTTTATAAAAAGTTCCATCATTGGTTGATGAAAATATTGAGGTTTATACCGAAATCTAAATTTGAGAACTTTTCTTAAGATTCCTGATCAAAACACAACTCTAATGTTCGAATGTGTGCAAAATAATTGTAGAACTCACCTAGACAATCGATTTGGTACAAGATTTGAAAAAGTTACCTCGTTTGTTGATGAAGATATCTAGGTTTATATCGAAGTCTTCATTTAAGCAATTATCTTTTGATTCCCAATATAACCACATCTCCGATACTCAAATGTGTGGAACATACTTGTGGAACTCATCGAAAAGATCGATTAGGTACAAGAGTTCAATGAGTAAGATAGTTTGCTGATGAAGCTATAGAGGTTTATACTGAACTCTTCATTTATGCACTTATTTCCCGATCAAAACACAACTCCAGCTCAAATGTGTGCAACATACTTGTAGAACTCACCGAAATGATTGATTTTGTACACGATTTAAAAGAGTTCGATTGTTTGTTGATGAAGATATCATGGTTTATACCAAACTCTTTATTTAAGCACTTATCTTTTGATTCCAGATCAAACCACTACTCATATGCTCGAATGTGTGCAACTTACTTGTGGAACTCATCAAAACGATCAATTTGGTACAAGATTTAAAAGAATTACATCGTTTGTGGATGATGATTTTTTGGTTTATACTTAACTCTTCATTTAAGCTCTTATATTTTGATTCACAATCAAGGCACAACTCCGATGCTTGAATGTGTTCAATATACTTGTAGATCTCATCGAGAAAATTGATTTGGTACAAGATTTCAAAGTTTTAACTCTTTTATTGATGAAAATATCGTGGTTTTATACGAAAATCTTCATTTAGGCACTTCTCTTTTGTTTTTCGATTAACAAACAACTCTGATGCTCGAATGTATTCAACATACTTGTAGAAATCAATGAGGCGATCTATTTTGTACAAGATTTCAAAGAGTTGCATCATTTCTTGATGAAGATATCAATGTTTGAAACGAACTCTTCAATTAAGCACTTATCTTTTTATTACCAATCAAACCACAACTCCTATGCTCAAATTTCTTCAACATGCTTGTAGATCTCATCGAGACAATTGATTTTGTACAAAATTTCAATGAGTTACCTCGTTTGTTGATGGAGATATTGTGGTTTATACCAAACTCATAATTTAAGCACTTATTGGTTGATTTCAATAAACACACAACTTCGATGCTCGAATGTATGAAATATACCTATAGAAATCAACGAGACGATAATTTTTGTACAAGATTTCTAAGTGATCTATTGTTTGTTGATGAAGATATCTAGGTTTGTAACGAACACTTTATTTAAGAACTTATCTTTTGATTACCAATCAAACCACAACTCCTATGCTCGAATGTGTGCAACATGCTTGTAGAATTCATCGAGACAATCAATTTTGGTACAAGATTTTAGTGATTTATCTCGTTCGTTGAAGAAGATATCGAGGTTTATACCGAACTCTTCATTTAAGCAGTTATCTTTTATTCTCGATCAAGCCATAACTCCAATACTCAAATGTGTGCAACATACTTGCGGAACTCATCGAAACGATCAATTTGGTACAAGATTTCAAAGTGTTATATCTTTTGTTAAGGAAGATATCGTGGTTTATACCAAACTCTTAATTTATGCACTTATCTTTTGATTGTCGATCAAAGCACAACTATGATGCTCTTTTGTGTGCAACATATATGTAGAATTCATTGAGAGATCGATTTAATACAAGATTTCATAGAGTTCCATCATTTGTTGATGAAGAAATCGAGTTTTATACCAAAATATTCATTTAAGCACTTATCTTTTGATTTCCGATCAAAGCACAACTTGGATGCTTGAATGTGTACAACATATTTGTAGAACTCATCGAGATAATCAATATGGTACTAGACTTCAAAGAGTTAATTAGGTTGTTGATCAAGATATTGTCATTTGTACCGGACTCTTAATTTAAACATTTATCTTTTTATTTCTAATCAACACACAACTCCGATGCTTGAATGTGTACAACATACTACTAGAACTCATCGAGATAATCAATTTGGTGAATGATTTCAAAGAGTTAACTCATTTATGGATGAAGTTAATGTGGTTTATAACTCATTCGTGGGACATACTTATAGAACTTATCGAGACGTTCGATTAGGTACAAGATTTCAAAGTATTCCATCATTTTGTTGTTCAAAATATCGCAGTTTATATCGAACTATTCATTCAAGGACTTACCTTTTGATTCTCGATCAAAGCACAACTAATGCTCGATTGTGTGCAACATATTTGTAGAACTCATCCAGAAGATCAATTTGGTACAAGTTTTTTAAGAGTTCCATCGTTTGTTGATGAAAATATAGAAGTTTATACCGAAATCTAAATTTAAGAACTTTTCTTTAGATTCCGGATCAAACCACAACTCTGATGTTTGAATGTTTGCAAAATAATTGTAGAACTCACCGAGACAATCAATTTGGTACAAGATTTCAAAAAGTTACCTCATTTGCTGATGAAGATATCTAGGTTTATATCGAAGTATTCATTTAAGCAATTATCTTTTGATTCCCAATATAACTACATCTCTGATACACAAATGTGTGCAACATACTTGTGGAACTCATCGAAATGATCCATTAGATAAAAGATTTCAATGAGTTAGATAGTTTGTTGATGAAGCTATACAGGTTTATGAAGGGATTCGTGAACTGAATCACGATGTCCGTTTGCGAAGGATCATTAATTGGAATATCAAAAATAAATTGCTATGCCTATGATTATTCCTAGCATGCTCCTATTGATTATGCATAAGGGGGCTTATGCGGAATACCTGGATTGTAGAAACCTGATGAACGAGTGCGTAGAGATCTGATCCTCGATCGTTTTCCCATGCACGAAGATTTATTCCTAACAGATCAAGGAATTAAATCTTATGAAAATAAATAATATTTTCGAAAACAAAGAGGGAGAGAAGAAAGAAGATCCTCCTGATCAAATCTTTTGATCTGTATCCCAAGTCCGATCTGAATATCTGGTGAAGATTCCCTTCAGATTCCTTGCCCGGTTGAGAAGCAGAATTTCCTCCTCGTTTCTCATATTAGTTGATCACCACAGCTCCCAAAATATGGTTTGCTGTGTGCAACAAATGATCTTGTGGTGTGTTGAGATCTGAGGAACTGAGGCCTATTTATAGGAAAATTCTAGACTTCTATTGGGCCTGAATTTCATAGTCCAGACCAGGGACCAGAATGCAAATAGCAAATAAGGCCTATCAAATAATTAATTCCCATATTCAACCCAAAATATAATTAATTAATTAATATTGATTCATTCCACCAAAGAATCAATATGGTCCTACCTATTTGCTACCACGTTTTGAGGTATGGGTTGCGTGGGCTTGGTTTATCCCCACATTTAAGGTTACAGACATTCATTAATTAATTAAAGCTCTTACAAGCTATTTAATTAATTAACATCTTATATTCCTGAGTCAATCCACTCAAACCTTTTCACTTATGCTTGAACTTAATCAGCCTGCAGGACTTTAGCATAACGAACCTTTTGAGTTGCTCAGGGGAATGTCACCATCCTATACTGGATGTGGTTACCTAGTTCTGATACCAGAGAGACATACAAAAACTATTATCACCCAAGATACAGATATACAAGCTCAACTAAAGCCTTTCACTGCAACTCAAAGTGATACACAATCTGTATATACTTCTGTACCATCATTTAGGTTTAGGATCTCATCAAGCCATAGAGATATGGATTCTTTTGATGTCTCATAAAAGAATCGATGTCAACTTAGGTCTTTATCAATGTGAGCCCCACTCCAGCATAATAAGCCATCCAAGATAAGATGCTTATTACCGCGTATGTTGTAGCCTACACCGACAGTTTATCCTGGATCTATCTCATCTGTGATAACCATTTATATCTCGCTAGGTCAAACGATCCATACAATCTTCCGTGATCTACTACACACCGTATGATGGAGCCCAAGTAGCAGTTGTGAGAGACGATCCAGTCTACATTCCGAGTGGGCCGATGACTAGAGCTCGAGCAAGGACGTTGAGGGTTGGATTGAGCTTATTGATTAAAGATATATGGGCTGCCAATGTTTCCAAAGAATCGATGTTGTTGAAAGAATTAAACGAAGACCCAAAAGTTATTAATTTAATTATGTGTAATGATTGGGCTTAGTTTAATTTATTTAGTTATTTTAGGCCAACATGTTTAGGCCTTATTTAAATTAATTTCGAATTTTATGTCTTCTAATTATTTAAAATAGTTTCCTTATTAGTTTAGGGTTTGAGTTGCCTATATATAGGCCTTGTTATGGAACATTTTATTCAGTTTTCAGTTTAATAAAATTTGTGAGGTTATATCCTTTATTTCTGAAAGATCAAACTTTCGAAATTGCTATTCTGCCATAAGGTTTTGATTTCGACTAATCAATTGGACAGTCATATCCATTGGTGGTGTCTTCGCTTATATCCTTCGTTGTTGGATCACTTCGCCTCTTGGGTCGTAGGAGAATTTATTCTGGACTACGGTACTTGAGGGTTTTCGAAACCAAAGGTGTGGGATCTTCCATATTCAGTGTTCCGTCTGCTTCCGCATCGAGTCTGAGTCTTTTCTTCGAGTTCCTGGGTTGCGATCTAAACCTTCCTGGCGAGGATCGTATCATTTTGGTATCAGAGCCAGGTTGTACCCTTTCTCTTCTTTGTCTTCTAATTTCGTGTCTTTGTGTCTCAAAAAAAAAATTTCGAGTCTTATTCTTGTTCTTGTTTCCTGTCTTTTGTGATTCGTATTCTTTCGTGTCTTGTTCCTGGTTGAGAGAGTCGAAAATTTGGGAAGTGTTAGAGTTTGATATTTGAGTTTCCTTGTGTGTCAAGAATTAAATTATCTTTCTTACCATATTAGATTAAGTCAAATCTTTCCTTATACCTTTTTACCTTATTCATATCTTATTTCTTTGGAGTCCATATTATTTCCTTCTTGATTGAATTACCAAACAATTTGGTAATTTGTTAAAAAAAAAAGGCGAAAAAAAAAATTCGAACAAAAAAATAAAAGTTAGAGTTCGAAGAGAAAAAATATTCATCATAAAAAAATATCGAAAAAAGTGTTGGGAAAGGAAAAAAAGAAGGGTAGCAAAATTAAATCAAAAATCCCTAATTTCTTGATTTCTACTAGTGCCTTTTTTTGCCTTTTTTGTCGGTTTTGGTCATTTTTGTCATAACTTTTGCGTCCGGTGTCCGTTTTTGGCTTAATTGTGCTTTTCCGAATCCATGGCGATCAGCCATTTGTCTGCATCTTAATCAAGTACCGCCTCATCATACGTCCAGGGATCGGTATCTTCCAGTCCGCTATTCGGGATCAAGTCTGAGGATTCTCCCACGAATATGTACCTCTTAGGTTGGTGGACAACCCTCCCACTACGACGAGGCATCTGAACTATGTCAGTAGTTGGCACAGTACCCGTTGGTCCCATACCTTGCACTAATGGTAGTGTTGGTATTGCCTCACTTATTACAGGTGGATTTACCACAACACTGGGCTTTCCTGATGGAATCGCTTCCTTATCCTCAAGCTCGTGGATGATAATTTCACTCTTGGATCTGTGGTTTCTTACATATTCGTCCTCCAAGAATCTTGCATTGGTACTGACAACCACTTTCTGATTCTCAGGACAATAAAAGTAACCACCTTTCGTTTGCCTGGGATATCCTACAAACACCATCAGCTTACACCTACTTTCTAACTTATCAGGTTCTTTTGTCAGCACATATGCTGGACAACCCCAAACCCTCACTCTGTTCAAACTTGGCTTTCGCCTATACCAGAGTTCGAGAGGCATTTTAGGAACTGATTTAAAAGGTACCAGGTTAAGCAAATAGGACGCCTTTTCCTAGGCATATCCCCAAAACAAAATTGGCAAGCTTGCATAACTCATCATCGACCTGACCATTTCCAAGAGAGTTCTATTTCTTCTTTCTGCTACACCATTTTGTTGAGGGGTTCCTTGTGCAGTCCACTGGGATGTAATCCCGTTGTCTGACAAGTACTGCAAGAACTCGTTACTGAGGTATTCTCCACCATGATCTGATTGTAGTTTCTTGATAGTCTTACATAGCTTCTTTTCTACCTCAGTCTTAAACTCTTTGAATTTCTCAAAGCATTCGGACTTGTGGCGAAGCAAATAGACATATCCAAATCTTGAGTAATCGCCAATGAATGTGGCAAAGTACTCATAACCTCCACGAGCTTGCGTGGACATTGGTCCACATAAGTCTGAGTGGATCAATTCTAACACATCCTCTGCTCAAGACAGACTTGCCTTAAAAGGCTTGGTCGTCATCTTTCCCTCTATGCAGGATTAATAGATTTGATGAGGTACTACTTGAAAAGAATTTAAGAGCCCATTGCATGCTAATCTTTTAATACTCTTTATATTAATGTTACCTAGTCTCAAGTGCCAGCGATATGTTTGATCCTCATCGGAAGAAAACTTTATCTTTAAATGATTATTATTATTGGATGAGTTTGCAACATTCACGGAAGATAACACCATTATTCCCAATGATAAAAACTCCACTATAAAAAATAACTGAATATCCATCACTAAATAACTTGGAAATTGAAATTAAGTTCCGCCGAAAAACCGGCACATATAAAACATCTCTCAAAATCAAAACATTATTTTCAAAGCATAAATTAAAATCTCCAATGGCTACTGCTGAGACTCGCTCTCCGCTGCCCATTGAGATGGTAGTCTCGTCATGCTTCAGCTGCCTTGTCGGTCTGAACCCCTGCAAAGTTATAACAAACATGATCAGTAGCTCAAGTATCCACTACCCAAGAATGGGTAGAAACCGATGCTAAACATGTTTCTGTTGTAAATGCACATGACGTACCTTGTCTACCCGTGCTAGGCACTAGACAATCTACTTCACTTCGCTTGCGTTTGCATGGCCTGGTGATGTTTTCTGCCAGATCAACTTCTTCTAACCTTTTAAGCATTTCTTTTGGTTCAACAACTGTCTTGTCAAAAGCTGACAAAGTTCGAGCAAACTCAGATGCTATCATGTAAGATACTTCTAGCAGCAAGGCCCCAAGTAACCCATAAAGAGGAAACTCGCGCTTGGCACTAAGAGACTTGATGAAATAATTATAAGAATCAGATCGAGAGTGCAGGACAATATTTATTTCTGCCCGCTTGCTAATTTGTCCACCTCTCTTTCTGTACTTTCTCATAATTCTCATCATACTGATGAAGTGCAGAATCAACAAACTCCCTTCAGTCATTTTCTTGCAGACCAGGTCCTCTACAAGATTATAACTGACAGTTCGTCTCATCTTCCCATATACTTTCACAAGGTCCCTCCATATCTCAACAGCAGACTGGTACTTCTTGTATTTGAGCCTTAATTCTCTAGACAGACAGTTCATGATTAGAGTGCGGGCAAACTCATGAGAAGCTTTCCATCTTTCATAGAATTCTCGCTCATAACCAGTACAGTTCCAGTACTTGGGAGATTGAGGGTCCATGTAAAGTACACGGGCATGTTTTGTAGTGCAGAGTATTTCCATGAAGCAAAACTTCCACTCAGGAAAATTCGGACCAGTCAAAGGGTTTGATGTCAACAGGTTAATGATATGAGCAATAGACATGTCTGAAAACAATAAATTAAATCAGAAATTAAAACATAGTCGCAAACAATTGAAACAATTAAATATTGAAACCTTATGATAAAACAATATTAATGTTTCCTCCAATTTGCCTAAGTATTACTATTGCAAGCCACACATGTGGACGTTTACAACAAAACACTTAACTAGACTGCATCTTTCAATTCCAGTCCTTTAATTCCAATCCATGCCCGGGTTTCTTAGACAAATGGAATTAATAATTGGAGACTAACTTAAGACCATATTATCCTACAGAGCAGGGACATCACAAATGAGTTATACTCTGGATAACATCTAAGCTAGCTTACCACCAAAGTCAACCCTCCTATATAAGGATCTACTAGGACACACCTGATCCCTTATAATAAGGCTGTCTCATTTAATTCAAACCGTAGAGAACTTATGAAAACTCAATACGCAAGCTACACATGTAGACGTTTATTCTTAAGCTCCCACTTCTTACATGAATTAAATGTTTATTTTAAGAAATCCTATCTATTAGACTTTATTAATAATACATTAAGTAAGCTACACATGTAGAGGTCGCTTTGTGGAGGTCTTATTAAATAATCAGCTTAGTAATTTAAAATCCATAAGTTTCAATTGCACAGATTATTTTATGTAACCATAATTATAGCATTGCTAAAATTCTATCATGCATAGCATGAACCCCAAATTTATAGTTATAATTAATTGCATAAAATAAATCACATAGCATGCTTTTAAAACTGTAAATAAAAGTAGTAAATGTGCTCCTATTATCTACAACATGCTTATATGCTGCACAATTAATTTAAACACATATATCATGCGAAGACAAATAATAAAAGAAATAAAAAATGTCCTCATGGCCTCATGATACGGAATTAAGAAATAATCCTATCTATTACATTTTGGAATTATTTAACAGATCTTCCACTGGGCTCCCACTACTTGGATTATGATCTGAATTTATTTTCTGAAAAATGGGCCTCCAAGATTTGATCCATCAGAAAATAGGACAACTAGGCCAGTTAACCAAATCCCGGGCCGGGCACACATTGCAAGCCCGATATCCCGCGAGAACTTAGCCCGACGGGCCACCACCGGCCAACCATTGTCGCCGCCGCGAGGGCTGCCGAAATTGCGCAGCAGCCATGCACGCACGTTGCATGGCTGCAGCTTGTGATTTTGCTTCCTCCGGCCGTTGCTCGCTTCGCATGTCGCTACCCCGGCTTGCCCCAACCATCGCCCAAACCACCGTCACCTTCTTCTCCATCGCCAGCCACCACGACTCGCTGGAAAATGCGCTGGAGACGCAGTCTAAGGATCGCACGAACCGCGCGCAAACCCTACTGTTTACAACGCTGCCGTTCGCGCCCAGCCCCGCCACCGGCCGTCCCCAGCCCGCGCCCCCCAGCCACAAGCCGCGTCGCACCACCCTCCTCTGCCGACGCCGTCCAAGGAGGTAGGAAGCGCCGCTAGCTGCTACACGTGGGGCTGCACAGGAATGCTGCGCGCGCCTCTCGTGCCCCGGCCGCTGCTCGCCGCCGTCCCGGCCTCCAACCCCATCCCTCGTGCCGTCAGCCCAGGGCCACCGCACGCCTGCCCCCGGCCATGGCTGCACGGCTCTTCTTTTTTGAGTGCGCGCACGCATGTGGAAACCCTAGCGTTTCGGGCGCAGCACCGCCGCCGGAGCCTGCCGCGCATTGTGCCTGCCGTCGCCGATCGCCGTGCATGGCCGTTGCCATGCCGGCGCCATCGTGCACTCTAGTGCGGTCCTTCGTTCTTCGTGTTCTTCCTTTGTTCTTCGTGTTCTTTGTTTTCCGTTTTACAGATTTAATTTTGAATTTGACAAATTGCATTGAATTGCATTCTAATTGAATTTGGAATTTAAATCTAACCACAGATTTATCTCGTTGGTGAAAAATGAATTCTTATAAAAGGGTGGATTAACCCGAGAACCACGAGGATGAAAAAACACAAACATACAATCCAAAACCCATGCAATCATTCAATAATAATCATCGTGCAAATCATAGGCAATATTATTTTTTCCGATAGAGCCAATTAAAGAACCTGACTCTGATACCAATTGAAGGGATTTGTGAACTGAATAACGAAGTACTTTTGGCAAGTATCGTTAATTGGAATATCAAAAATAAATTGCTATGCCTATTATTATTCCTAGAATGCTCCTATTGAATATGCATAAGGGGGTTTATGCGGAATAACTTGATTGTAGAAACCTGAAGAACGAGTGCGTAGAGATTTGATCCTCGATCGTTTTCCCACGCACGAAGATTTATTCCTAACAGATCAATGAATTAAATCTTATGAAAATAAATAATATTTTCAAAAACAAAGTGGGAAAGAAGAAAGAAGATCCTCCTGATCTGATCTTCTAATCTGTATCCAACCTCCGATCCGAATATCTGGTGAAGATTCCCTTCGGATTCCTCGCCCGGTTGAGAAGCAGAATTTCCTCGTCGTTTCTCAGATCAGTTGATCACCACAGCTCCCAAAATATGGTTTTCTGTGTGCAACATATGATCTTGTGGTGTGTTGAGATCTGAGGAACTGATGCCTATTTATAGGAAAATTATGGACTTCTATTGGGCCTGACTTTAATGGGCCAGACCAGGGACCAGAATGCAAATAGCAAATAAGGCCTATCAATTAATTAATTCCTATATTAAACCCATAATATAATTAATTATTTAATATTGAATCATTCCACCAGAGAATTAATACTGTCCTACCTATTTGCTACCACGTTTAGAGGTTCGGGTTGCATGGGCTCGGTATATCCCCACATTTAAGGTTACAGACATTCGTCAATTAATTTAAGCTCTAAAAAGCTATTTAATTAATTAACATGTTATATTCCTGAGTCAATCCACTCGAACCTTTTCACTTATGCTTGAACTTAATCAGCCTGCAGGACTTTAGCATAACGAACCTTTTGAGCTGCTAAGGGAATGTCACCATCCTATACTGGATGTGGTTACCTAGTTCCGGTACCAGACAGTCATTCACAAACTGCTATCACCCAAGATACTGATATACAAGCTCAACTAGAGCTTTTCACTGCAACTCATCAAGCAATAGAGATATGGATTCTTTTGATGTCAGATATAAAAATAATATCAACTTAGGTCCTTATCAATGTGTGCCCCACTCCATCATACCAAGCCATCCAAGATAAGATGCTTATTACTGCGTATGCTGTAGCCTACACCGATAGTTTATCCTGGAATTGTCTCAGCTGTGATAAGCATTTATATCTCGCTAGGTCAAACGATACATACGATCTTCCGTGATCTACTACACACCGTATGATCTCCCTATCGACGAGATAAGAGGATAATTGCGTTTGCGACACATGTTTGTTAATTCAGACAGGAGATGAACATACAACATTTATGATTCCCAGTATATTAACCAATCAACCTTGTTCATAATATACCAATCATAATGCTTTTAGTATATAAATCCATCAATCTCCCACTTATACTGAAAGCATTACACAGGTGTTATCTAGATTATAATGCGTCTAAACTAATCTAGCTATTACATCAATCATTCTACATGGCTGGCTTTGCCCTCAGCCCAAAGTTATGTACATGCATCTCATAGACCTTCTGAGGCAGAGCTTTTTTGAATTGATCTGCTAGATTATCTTTTGTATCAATCTTTTCTACTAGCACATCACCCCTTGCTACGATTTCTCGTATACTATGTTACTTTCTTTCAATGTGTTTTGTTGCTCTGTGAGTTCATGGTTCCTTTGAATTTGCCACAGCTCCCGAATTATCACAATATTTTGGAACTCATCGAAACTATCGATTTGGTACAAGATTTCAAAGAATTATATCGTTTTTGGATGATGATATTGTGGTTTATACTAAACTCTTCATTTAAGCTCTTATATTTTGATTCACAATCAAAGCACAACTCCGATGCTTGAATGTTTGCAACATACTTGTAGATCTCATCGAGAAAATTTTTTTGTTACAAGATTTCAAAGATTTTACTCTTTTGTTGATGAAGATATCGTGGTTTATACAAAAATCTTCATTTAAGCACTTATCTTTTGTTTTCCAATTAACACACAACTCCGATGCTCGAATGTATGCAACATACTTATAGAAATCAACGAGACGATCTATTTTCTACAAGATTTTGAAGAGTTACATCATTTGTTATTGAAGATATCGAGGTTTATTTCCATCATTTGTTATTGATGATATCGACTTCGATACTCAAATGTGTGCAACTTACTTGTGGAATTCGTCAAAATGATTTTAAGAATTACATCTTTTGTCGATGAATACATCGTGGTTTATACCAAACTCTTCATTTAAGCATTTATCTTTTGCTTCTCGATCAAAACACAACTCCAATTCTTAAATGTGCACAACATACTTGTAGAACATATCGAGATGATCGATTTGGTTCAAGATCTCATAGATTTCCATTGTTTGTTGATGAAACTATTGAGGTTTATACCAAACTCTTTATTTAAGTACTGATCTTTTCATTCTTGATCAAACCACAACTCTGATACTAAAATGTGTGCAACATGCTTGTGTATCTCACCGAGACAATCGAATTGGTACCAGACCTCAAAGAGTTAACTAGTTTGTTGATGAAGATATTGTTGATGAAGATATTATGGTTTGTTGATGAAGATATTGTGGTTTAATTTCTGATCAACACACAACTCCGGTGCTCGAATGTGTGCAACATACTTGTTGAACACATTGATACAATGGATTTGGAACAAGATTTAAAAGAGTTACATCATTTGTTGATGAAGCTATCGAGGTTTATATTGAGCTCTTTACTTGTGCACTTATCCTTTGATTCCCGATCAAAGCATGACTCCTACACTCGAATGTGTGCAACATACTTGTAGAACTCATCGAGACGGTCGATTTGGTACTAGATTTCAAAGAGTTCCATCGTTTGTTGTTGAAGATATCGAGGTTTATACCGAACTCTTCAATGTGTGCAATATACTTGTGGAACTCATCGAAAGGGTCAATATGGTACATGATTTCAATGAGTTACATTGTTTGTTGATGATGCTATCTAGGTTTATACCGAACCCTTCATTTACGCACTTATCTTTTTATTCCTGATCAAAGCACAACTTCGATGCTCGAATGTGTGCAGCATACTTGAAGAATTCATCGAGACAATTGATTTTGTACAAGATCTCAAAGAGTTCTATCGTTTGTTGATGAAGAAATCATGGTTTATTCCAAACTCTTCATTTACGTACTTATCTTTTGACTCCCCATCAAACCACTACTCTAATGCTCGAATGCGTGCAACATACACTTGGAACTCAACAAAACAATCGATTTGGTGCAAGATTTCAAAGCATTACACCGTTTGTGGATGAAGATATTGTGGTTTATACCGAACTCTTCATTTAAGCTATTATATTTTTATTCACGATCAAAGAACAACTCCGATGCTCAAATGTGTGCAATATACTAGTAGAACTCATCGAGAATATCGATTTGGTACAAGATTTCAAAGATTTAACTAGTGTGTTGATGAAGTCATTGTGGTTTATATCGAAATCTTCATTTAAGTACTTATCTTTAAATTTTCGATCAACATAGAACTCCAATGCTTGAATCTGTGCAACATACTTGTAGAAATCTTCGAGACGATCGATTTGGTACTAGATTTGAAAGTGTTGACATTCCTAAAATTATATCCCGCCGAGCATGATTGTTGATTTTATAGTCACAATTTAATTGCGTAAAGTAGATCATTTAAGCATGCTTTAAAACATTAAATAATAAAGCAGTAAACGTGCTTCTATTATCTACAACATGCTTGGATGTTGTGCAAATAACAAATCAATCATATCATGCGAGAAAGATAGTAAAAAATAAAATAGTCCTCGTGGCCCTCACAATACAATAGAAAACTAAGTCTTAACAATTATAGTTCGAGATTTAATTTACAGATCTTCAACTAAGCTCCCACAGCTTGACTTGAGATCTGGAATTCAATCTTAAATTGGGCCTCCAATTTCGACGATAGTAATTTGGCTTGAAAAAGTAGATAGTTAGGCCCGTGTACACACCATGAACTTTAGATCGCGTGTACGCCCGATGGACATCAGCCAGCCACAAACATCCACCGCATTGACCCGCTAGAAATGCCCAATAGCCATGTGGAACACGCACAACCACTGTCTACGCCCCCAAACGGCCATCGCCAAACGTCGCTAGTGCTAGCACCTACCTAGGCCTGTGATCATTGGAAAATTACCATTATAATTGTAATAGAAGTGGCCTAATAAATTTATAACTCGGATTGTCGAACCCATAGAGAATGTATATCGAAACTATTCTATATACTAATTAGAGTTCCAAAATTCATTTTTTGAGTAAATAAAATTAGGGGTTTGGTTTTGAAAACTAAATATGACAAAAACAAAAATTAAAAGGTTTAATAACAGAATTTAAAGAGCACAGATAGTTGAGTTTTCCACGAACTGTTTCTTTTCACTCATAAGTTTCCACAGGTATTTCATGTATCTAGGGATCTCTCTCAAGGCCTCAATAAATGGCAGTTTGACGCTGAATTTCTTCAAATTTTCCACGAATCTAGTGAATTTGAATTCTCCTTTTGCTTGGCAAATCTCTGAGAAAAGGACATTGGAGGGATCGGAGTACCTTTTTCCTTTAGATTTTGCCCAAGTTGGGTTTCTGTTTCGATCGAGATGCGGTCTTGTCGAGCGCTGCCTGTGAATGCACATGTCGATCAACATGCAGCGTGTCGGTTGACATGCATGCCTTGTACGAATTCGTGCACGTGGACTGCTCCTCCACTTTGACCTCTTTGTTTCGGTCAATATCAGGTGTGCCGACCGAAACAAAGGTCTCTCTGCAAGAAAATCCTCCATCTCTCCCCTAAACTTGTTTTGGGGCATCTCTAGACCTTTCTATCTCATCCCAAACCTTAAAATGATTGCCTTGAACTCCTTTTGATTCTTGGATTCACTTCGGTGGTGCTCGGTGGCTTCCCTTGCTAAAGTTGCAGCCCAAGAGAAGTAGCAATTTGATAGACTTGAGTCTCAATCATCTACACATGCATTCCTAAGAGGTCCACCTTCGTGTTTACCCCTGCAAATACTTGCTCAATATTTCTAACTTTATAATCAGAAGCGTTGATGAACTTGGAAAGCACTTCATCAAGGCTTTCCTTCTACTTCTCCACAATCTCACAATTCTACCCATCAAAACCAGTTGGAGGGCATTCTGCACCTTCCGGGATGAGCTCTCAATGGGTAGTGCTGGTATCCCCCATGCCTATATTTATTTTGGTAACCTCCTTGGTTCATTTGGTTCAAATCGGCTACGGGCCCAACTTGCACCTTTGTTGCAGCAACCAAATAAGCATTTGCAGTAACCTTCTCCACGTCTCATTTGAGCTTTTTGATCTCCTTATTGAGGGTTCATCCGATTCATTCTTTTCAACTGCTTTGACATGAGGTCTCCACAGATTCACCCATTTTTGTGTATGCATGGCCATCTTGTTGAATAGTGTGACAGCCTTGTCAGAAAATTTGCTCACAAAACCTCCGGCTGCATTGTCCACCGATTCTTGAGTTATTTCATTCATCCCACAGTAGAAAATGTGTGCCTGTGATGGAGCTTCAGTTGGCAAGATTTATCAAGATATATCAAGAAGATTTGTTAAAGATATGATAAAAGATTTGATATATCTTGATAAGATTTGATTTAATTTTAATTTGATTAGATTTGATTTCTAGATTTTTTAGGATTTAGATTTCATTTTATTACAAAGATATCAAGATATATTTTCGATATATCTTGATAGATTTGATATGTTTTTCAAATTTATTTTCCTAGTTTGATTAAGATTAATTTGATTTTCTCCCTATAAATAGGGCTTCATATTTTCATTGTAATTCAGTTTTTCAGTTTTAAATTTCCAATATATTAAAATTGTGAGTTTATTCTCAAATTATCTGAAAGCTCTTGGATTTCTGTTGAGTACCTTGAAATTCAACATTTGACTTATGAATAGGACTTACACATCCGATTGTGGTGTCTTCTATGGTTCTGTGTTATTAGTTCTTCAGCTCCTTAGGCGTATATGAGATTCGTCTGGAATACGTCATTTGAAGGGTCGAATTAGGGTTGTTGGACTTCCATCCTATTATCGTTTTTCTGTTCCAATTCTATTCGTGTCGTCTCCGCATCGTGTCAACTCTTGTTCCTGGGCTGCGATCTAATCTACCTGGCGAGGATCGTATCATTTTGGTATGAGAGCCAGGTTGTGTCTTCCTTTTCTTTTCCTTTTAGTTCAATTCCATGTCCCGCTTCATTTTTTTTCGTTTCAGTTTTGGTTATTTTTATTTTTATTTTCAGTTTTTAATTATTATTAATTATATTTTCATTTTTAAAATAATTTAAATTATTATTTTCATTTTTCCATCTTATTATATATCTATATCATCAATATTTATCCATATATCATCTATATCATATATATCTCATTCGTATTTATCTATATCTATCCAATCCATATTCATTCATATATTTTTCCATATTTCCAATCCATATTCATCTCATTCATATATTTGCATATCTATTTTATTCATATCTAGATATCCATATCTATCTTATCTATCCATATCCATATCTGTCTCATTCATATCTTCCATAAGTATATATCTATCCATATCTAGATATTCTACATCTATATACTTTCTTATCTAGCCATCCATATTTATTCTTATATATATCCATCCATATAGAGTCCAAGAATCATCTAGTTTTAAGTTATGTATAGCAAAAAAAAAACATCATATCCTTTAATCAATTTGGGGAATCATTAAGATGAACATTCCATCATTTCAAGGAGGATATGATACTGAATTATATCTTGATTGCGAGAGGAAATATTGAGCATACATTTGATTGTCATAAAATTTATGGACGCGAGAAAGTCAAGTTTGCAGCTAAGGGGTTTTCTGATTATGCTCTTACTTGGTGGGATCAATTGCTGATTAAAAAATAGAAGAATCGCGAGCGGCCGATCATGACTTAGAAAGAGATGAAAGTAGTAATGAGGAAACATTTTGTACCTAATTACTACTATCGAAATTTATGTTACCAGCTGCAGGATTTGAGGCAAGGGTCTAAAAGTGTAGAAGACTATTACAAAGAGATGGATGAAGCAATGATTCGAGCCAATATCATTGAGGATATACAATCAACAGTGGAAAGATTTTTAGCTGGATTGAATTGTGTAATCCGAGAAAGAGTAGAGGAGCTACAACCTTATGATCACTTGTTTGTCATGGTCGTTACACCAGCTATATTGAGGATCAATTGTAGCGAATGAGGATTAATATCAAAGACACAAGTCAAAATCAATTTAGTTGGAAGGATTCTCAAACAGTTAGTAAAATTCTCATCAGAACAACTTCAATTAGAGAATGAGCAGACAATGGCAATGATAACCAAATCCGAGTTGATGAGTGGTTCAATTAAGGAGCCCAAAGAAGAGGATATGAGAGTTTTTACAACTTTGGAGAGTCATATTGAAGACAATGAAGGATTTGAGGATTCGACTACACTCACTATCATTACAAGTCCAGTTTTGGGTATGCAAAGCCGAAGTCAAGAGACCTAGGAAGAAAACATAGTAGTTCATACATCATTGGAGGAAGTTGAGGAAGAGATTTCAATGTTATTTGAGTACACAATTGTTGCATGCAAAAATTTGAGTTTACATAATCAAGTTGATATACAGCAGGGTTCAGTGGAGGAGAAGGTTAAGATGGAAATAATTCAAAAGTTTTTTTTCTACAAGAACCATTATTCAAAAAGGAGGATGCATGAATAAAAGAAATTGCCTAAGTTTTAACATGATGATGTGCCAAACAAGCAAACCAAAGGCAATGTAAGATAGTTAATTGAGTGCGGTACAGACTTGGATTTGAGGATAAATCCCTTTGAAGAGGAGGAGAATTATGGAGATTCAGTTGGCAAGATTTATGAAGATATTTCAAGAAGATTTGTTGAAGATATTATAAAAGATTTTATATATCTTGATAAGATCTGATTTAGTTTTAATTTGATTAGATTTGTTAGGATTTAGATTTTATTTTATTACAAAGATATCAAAATATTTTTATGTATATCTTGATAGATTTTATAAGTTTTTTAGATTTATTTGTCTAGTTTGATTAGAATTAGATTTGATTTTTTCCCTATAAATTGGACTTTATATTTTCATTGTAATTCAGTTTTCAGCTTTCAATTTCAAGTAAATAAAAATTGTGAGTTTATTCTCCAATTATCTGAAAGATCTTGAATTTCTGGAGTACCTTGAAATTCAATATTTGTCTTATCAACCGGACTTACACATCCGAATGTGGTGTCTTCTACCGTTCTGCATCATTACTTCAGCTTCTTTGGGCGTATATGAGATTCGACTGGAATACGTCATTTGAAGGGTTGAATTAGGGTTGCTAGACTTCCATCCTATTGTCATTTTTCCTTTCCAGTTCTATTTGTGTCATTCCTGCGTCGTGTCAACTCTTGTTCCTGAGCTGCGATCTAAACCTTCCCGATGAGGATCATATCAGCCTGCTTCTCAGTAACAACTTTATGGTCGGGACAACTCCTCAATATCTCATTGAACCTTCTCATGCCTTAAATAATGACTCATCAATCCTTTGGTGGAATCGCAAGATCTCCATCTTCATTTGAATGATCACAAATGTCGAAAACAAGTTGGAGAGGAATTTTGCTCGGAGCTCATCGCATGTCCAGATCCTACAACAATCCAAGGTTGTAAACCAAGTTCGCGCTTGATCCCTGAGTGAGAATGAGAACAAACACAATCGGATTACGTCCTCGCTAACTCCATTCTATTTCACAGAGTCACACACCATCACAAACATCCCCAGGTGTGTGTATGAGTCCTCCACAACTCGGCCACCAGATTTGTTCTGCTGAACCATCTAATGAACCTAGTTTTGAGTTCAAAGTTATTGACATTGATCCCAATAACAGTCCCTCTTTTCCAGGTCACGTTATGTACTTCCATGCCATGGCATTGGGATCCTCATCATCAGAGTCCACTTTGTGCAATTTCTCTCTTTCTAGTTCCCTTAGCCTCCTTGCAGCTTCATCTCTTTCTGCCATCCGTTGTCTGACCACATCACGCATCTGATTCACCTATTGGATGCGGAGAAGTGCATTTACCACTGTGATTTAAGTTTTTGGGTATTCTAAGGGTGGCATATTTGGATTATCGTCATTATTCGTTATTATGTGGAGGCTCCATCTTAGTGTTTTTGTGGCACTCTTCTTGCTTCGTACTTCTTGTGACTATAACCTCAATCTTAGGATGAAAGACTTCAACTGGTTTGCCCTGAGCCCTCGTATTCATTTCAGACCTGAGAAAACAACAATATGCAGAAAATCAGCTTGCGTCGACTTACACGGTGTGTTGATCGACGCCGATGAATTTTTTGTGTCGATCGAAGTGCGAGACATTGATAAAAACAGATATCAATCCTGATGGATTTATATACTGAAAGCATTATGATTGCTATATTATGTACAAGGTCGATTGGTTAATATACAAGGAATCATAAATGTTGTATGTTCATTGCCTGTCTGAATTAACAAACATGTGTCGCAAACGCAATTATCCTGTTATCTCATCGATAGGGAGATCATACAGTGTGTAGTAGATCATGGAAGATCGTATGGATCGTTTGACCTAGCGAGATATAAATAGTTATCACAGCTGAGATAGTTCTAGGATAAACTGACGGTGTAGACTGCAGCATACGCAGTAATAAGCATCTTATCATCGATGGCTTGGTATGCTGGTGTGGGGCATGCATTGATAAGGACCTAAGTTGAGATCGATTCTTTTATTCGACTTTAAAAGAATCTAGATCTCTATGGCTTGATGAGATCCTAAACCTAAATGAAGGTACTGAAGTATATACACATTGTTATCACTTTGAGTAGCAGTGAAAGGCTCTAGTTGAGCCTGTATATCTGTATCTTGGGTGATAGCATTCTGTGTATGATTGTCTGTACTGGAACTAGGTAACCACATCCAGTATAGGATGGTCACATTCCTTGAGCAGCTCAAAAGGTTCATTATGCTAAAGTCCTGCAGACTGATTAAGTTCAAGCATAAGTGAAAAGGTTTGAGTGGATTGACTCACGAATATAAGATGTTAATTAATTAAATAGCTTGTCAGAGCTTAAATTAATTAACGATTGTCTGTAACCTTAAATGTGGGGATAAATCGAACCCATGAAACCCGTACCTCAAATCCTGGTTGCAAAAATGTAGGACAACATTGATTCTTTGGTGGAATGAATCAATATTAATTAATTAATTATTTTCTGGGTTGAATATGGGAACTAATTAATTGATTGGCCTTATTTTCTATTTGCATTCAGGTCCCTGGTCTGGCCCATGAAAACTCTGGCCCAATAGAAGTCCAGTATTTTCCAATAAATAGACCTAAGTTTCTCAGATCACAACACACCACAAGATCATATGTTGCAGCCCAACAAACCAGTATTTTAGGAGCTGTGGTGATCGACTAGATCTGAGAAATGAGGTGGAAATTCTGCTTCTCAAACGGGCAAGGAATTTGAAGGGAATCTTCGCCAGGTATTCGGATTGGAGTTGGGATACAGTTCAAAAGATCAGATTCGGAGGCTCATCTTCTTTCTTCTCTCCCTCTTGTTTTTCGAAAATTATATATTAATTTTCATAGATTTAATTCCTTAATCTGTTAGGAATATATCTTGGTGCGTGGGAAAATGGATTGAGGATCAAATCTCTACGCACTCCTTCTTCATGTTTCTACAATCCAGGTATTCCGCGTAAACCCCCTTATGCATAATCAATAAAAGCATGCTAGGAATAATCATAGGCATAGCAACTTATTTTGATATTCAAATTAATGATCTGGGCTATCGGACTTCGTGATTCAGTTCACGAACCCCTTCAATTGGTATCAGAGCCAAGTTAATTAATTGGCTCTGTCAGGAAAAATAATATTGCCTATGATTTGCATGATAATTATTATTGAATGAATGCATGAATGGGTTATGGATTTTTTGTTTTGTGTTTTTGTTCCTCGTGGTTCTCGGGTTAATGCGCCCTTTTATAAGGATTTGTTTTTCACCCACAAGATAAATCCGTGGTTAGATTAAATTTCAAATTGTATTAGGATATTATTCCTTGTAATTTTTCAATTCAAATCTGTAAAATGAAATGAAGAACACGAAGAAAGAGGGAAGAACACGAAGAACAAAGGGCCGCATATGATGCACGACGGTGCCAGCATGGCAGCAGGCCGTGCATGGCGGTTGAGAACAGCGAGGGGCATGGCAGGATGGCAGTGGCGCAATCGCTATGAAACCCTAAGGTTTCCAGCGCGTGGTGCACGCGTGCGACGGGCAGCAGCCACGCAGCCACGACCATCCAGGCAGGTGCGGTAGTCACCGGGATGACGGCGCGATGGGGGGTGGAGGCTGGGACGACGGCATGCAGCGGCTGGGATGCGAGAGAGAAGCGCGGCGCGGTGGACCCTTAGGTTTTGCGCGCTCGCGCGGCGTTACTGCACAGCTCCGCACGCAGCAGCCGGCAGCGCTTCCTCCTCTCTCGGACAACATCGACGGTGGCAAGGTGGTGCGGCGTGGCTTAAGAATGGAGGCAGGCGGCGGTCGGCAGTTGTGGGGGACGGTGCGGCTGTAGCAGGCGCAGAGTTTGCGGCTACAGCCGGGGCGCGTGTCTCCTCCGCGCATCCACATGCTTTTCCGGAGTGCCACAGATGCCAACGATGGAGAAGGTGGAGGCCGTTGGTTCGGGCAACGATCGATGCAGGCTGGCGGCGACGGCAGGCAGTGCGAGCGTCGGCCGGAGGAGGCAGAATCGCGGGCTACAACCATGCGACGTGCATGCATGGGTGCTGCGCAATTCCAACAGCCTTCGCGGTGGCCGTGGGTTGCCGGCGGCAGTGGTTTGCCGGTGGTGGCTCGTCGGGCCGAGTTCTCACGGGATATCAGGCTTTCAATGTGTGTCGGGGCCCGCGATTTGGTTAATTGGCCCAATTGTCCTATTTTCTGATGAATCAAATCATGGAGGCCCAATTTTAAGAAAATAAAATCAGATCACAGTCCAAGTAGTGGGAGCCCAGTCGAAGATCTGTGAAATAATTCTAAACTGTAACAGATAGGATTATTTCTTAATTTCGTATCATGAGGCCACGAGGACATTTTTTATTTGCTTTATTATTTTTCTTCGCATGATATATGTGTTTAAATTAATTGTGCAGCATATAAGCATGTTGTAGATAATAGGAGCACGTTTATTGCTTTTATTTACAGCTTTAAAACATGCTTTGTGATTTATTTTGCGTAATTAATTCTAACTATAAATTCGGTTTCTTGCTTTGCATGATAGAATTTTAGCAATGTTATAATTATGGCTACATAAAATAATATGTGCAATTGAACCTTATGAATTTAAATTAAGCTTATTTATTAAGACCTCCACAAGGCGATACTTTATTGGAAGTGGGTAATTTATTAGGTAAACGTCTACATGTGTAGCTTACTTAATTTATTATTCATAAGTTCTAATAGATAGGATTTCTTAAAACAAACATTCGATTCATGTGAATAGTGGGAGGTCATGTATAAACGTCTACATGTGTAGCTTGCGTATTGAGTTTTTCATAAGTTCTTTAGGGATTGAATTAAATGAGACAACCTTATTATAAGGGTTCAGGGTGTGTCCTAGTAGATCCTTATATGGGAGGGTTGGCTTTGGTGGTATGCTGGCTTAGATATTGTCCAGAGTATAACTTATTTGTGATGTCCCTGCTCAGTGGGATAATATGGTCTTAAGTTAGTCTCCAATTATTAATTCCATTTGTCTAAGGAACTCGGACATGGATTGGAATTAAAGGACTGGAATTGAAAGATGCAGTCTAATTAAGTATTTTGTTGTAAACATCCACATGTGTGGCTTGCAATAGTAATACTTAGGCAAATTGGAGGAAACATTAATATTTTTTTATCATAAGGTTTCAATATTTAATTGTTTCTATTGTTTGCGACTATGATTTAATTTCTGCTTTAATTTATTGTTTTCAGACATGTCTTTACCAAATTTTATCAATATCTTAGCACAAAACCAATTAACCAGTCCAAACTTTCAAAAATGGAAACTTAATTTGGATTACATCCTTGTTGCAGAGGAACAAAAGTTTGTCCTCGATAAGCCTCGTCCAGCTGCTCCCACTGATGAGGAAAGGAGCTACTATAACAAGTGGCTCAAGTCAAACAATATAGTGAAATGCTATATGATGACTACAATGTCCAAGGTACTTGCACAACAACATCATTCGTATGATAATGCTCGTGACATTATGGACAGCCTCCCAGCGACCTATGGTGAGTCAGACCGAGCTGTCAGATTCAATCTCATGAGGGAAATCGTGGGAAAGAAAATGGCTGAAGGTAGCTTGGTCAAAGAGCACGTGGTCAGCATGACTCATCTCATGGATGAACTGACGCTGCACGGAGGTGGTATCGATGCGGAAGCACACGTTGATATCATTCTCAACTCTCTACCAAAGTCCTTTGAGAACTTTACATTGAATGTTTTCATGAACAAGAAAGAGTACACTCTTAACGACTTACTCAATGACTTGTTGACAGCGGAGTTAGTGATGCTTCAAGAAAAGGTTTCTTTGGCTACTTCAGGAAACCGTCTTGTTGCATGGCGCAAAGGAATGTTTAAGAAGAAAGACAAAGGTACATCTTCTGTGAAGAAGTCAAAAAGGATACCTGGCGTGCCTGGGGAAAAGGACAAGTGTTTCAAATGTGGCAAGGCTGGTCACTTGAAAAAAGACTGTCAAGTTAGGAAGACTGGACAAGGTGCGTCATGTGCATTTATAACGGAAACATGATTAGCATCAATTTCTACCCATTATTGGGTAGTGGATACTGGAGCCACTGATCATGTTTGTTATACTTTGCAGGGGTTCAGGCCGACAAGGCAACTGATGCATAACGAGATTACCATCTAAATGGGTAGCGGAGAGCGAGTCTCAGTAGTTGCCATTGGAGATTTTACTTTATGCTTTGAAAATAATATTTTGATTTTGAGAGATGTTTTATATGTGCCGGTTTTTTGGTGGAACTTAATTTCAGTTTCGAAGTTGTTTAGTGATGGATATTCAGTTATTTTTGATAGTGGAGTTTCTATCATTGGGAATAACTGTGTTCTCTGTCTTGGAAAACTTATTGACTCTCTCTATATCATTGATTGTATGAATAAATCTTCCGTGAATGTTGCAAACTTATCCAATAATAATAATCATTTAAAGAGAAAGTTTTCTTCCGATGAGGATCAAACATATCTCTGGCACTTGAGTCTAGGTCACATCAATCTAAAGCGGATTAAAAGATTAGCTTGCGATGGGCTCCTGGATTCTTCTCAAGTGGTACCGCATCAAATATGTGAATCCTGTATAGAGGGAAAGATGACGACCAGGCCTTTTAAGGCGAGTCAGTCTCGAGCAGAGGATGTGTTGGAATTGATCCACTCTGACTTATGTGGACCAATGTCCACTCAAGCTCGTGGAGGTTATAAGTATTTTGCTACATTCATTGACGATTACTCAACATTTGGATATGTCTATTTGCTTCACTATAAGTCCAAATGCTTTGAGAAATTCAAAAAGTTAAGGACTGATAGAAAAGAAGCTAGGTAAGACTATCAAGACACTAAGATCGGATCGTGGTGGAGAATACCTCAGTAACGAATTCTTGCAGTACTTGTTAGATAATGGGATTACATCCCAATGGACTGCACCAGGAACCCCTCAGAAAAAATGGTGTAGCGGAAAGAACAAATAGAACTCTTTTGGAAATGGTCAAGTCGATGAAGAGTTATGCAAGCTTGTCGATTTCGTTTTGGGGATATGCCTTCGAGATAACTGCCTATTTGCTTAACCTTGTACCTTCTAAATAAGTTCCTAAAACACCTCTAGGACTTTGGTAAGGGCGAAAGCCATGTTTGAACAGAGTGAGGGTTTGGGGTTGTCCAGCATATGTGCTGACAAAGGAAACTGATAAGTTAGAAAGTAGGTGTATGTTGATGCTGTTTATAGTATATCCCAGGAAAACGAAAGGTGGTTACTTTTATTGTCCTGAGAATCACAAAGTGGTTGTCAGTACCAACGAAAGATTCTTGGAGGACGAATATGTAAGAAACCACAGATCCAAGAGTAAAATTATCCTCCACGAGCTTGAGGATAAGGAAGAGATTCCATCAGGAAAGCCCAGTGTAGTGGTAAATCCACCTGTAATAGGTGAGGGAATACCAACACTGCCAATAATGCAAGGGATGGGACCAACAAGTTCTTTGCCAACTACTGACACGGCTCAGATGCCTCGTCGCAGTGGGAGGGTTGTCCACAAACCCAAAAGGTACATGTTCATGGGAGAGTCTTCAGACTTGATCCCAGAAAGCGGACTAGATGATACCGATCCCTGGACGTACGATGAGGTAGTATCTGATAAAGATGCGGACAAATGGCTGATCGCCATGGATTCAGAAATAGAATCTATTACGGCTATGGATGTATAACAGAAAACTGATTTTCCAGATGGCTATCAAGCCATAGGGTGCAAATGGGTATACAAAAGAAAGAAAGGAGCGAATGGTGAAATTATAGCTTTGAAAGCAAGGCTACTGGCGAAGGGTTATAGTCAGAAATAAGGTGTAGACTATGACGAGACCTTCTTACCGGTAGCCAAGCTTAAGTCCATTCGAATACTCCTAGACATAACAACACATATGGACCTAGAGATCTGGCAGATGGATGTCAAAACCCCATTTCTAAATGGGTACCTTGAAGATGGTAGGGACATCTAAATGCAACGTCCAGAAGGTTATGTGTGGAAGGGCGAAGAACATTTTGTCTGGAAGCTCAAGAAGTCGCTGTATGGACATGAGCAAGCTTCACAGTCATGGAATCTACGTTTTGATGAAGTGATTAAATCCTATGGATTTTCACAATGCTCAAACAAGAATTGCGTGTACCGTCAACGTGTCAGCAGAAGCGTGGTGTTCTTTGCACTTTATATAGATGATATTCTTCTATTTGGCGACAATGTGGAAGTATTATCGGGCATGAAGGGGTGGTTATTCAAACAGTTTCATATGAAGGACCTTGGGGAGGAAAGATACATCCTAGGGGTAAAAGTATTGCTGGAGTGGAATAAAAGGATGCTAACCTTGTCTCAAGCGTCATATGTGTGAAGGGATTCGTGAACTGAATCACGAAGTCCGTTTGCTTAGGATCGTTAATTGGAATATCAAAATAAATTGCTATGCCTATGATTAATCCTAGCATGCTCCTATTGAATATGCATAAGGTGGTTTATGCGGAATACTTGGATTGCGAAACCCTGAAGAACGAGTGCGCGAAGATTGCTCTTGATCATTCCCACGCACAAAGATTTAATTCCTAAAAGATTGAGGAAATAAATCTTATGAAAATAAAACAGTTATTTTCGAAAAACAAGGAGAGAGAGAGAGAAAAGAAAAATCCTCCTGATCTGATCTGTATCCCAACTCAATCTGAATATCTGGTGAAGATTCCCTTCAGATTCCTTGCCCGGTTGAGAAGCAGAATTTCCTCCTCGTTCTCAGATATAGTCGATCACCACAGCTCCCAAATTCTGGTTTGCTGTGTGCAACTTATGATCTTGTGGTGTGTTGAGATCTGAGGAACTGAGGCCTATTTATAGGAAAATACTGGACTTCTATTGGGCTTGAGTTTCATGAGCCAGACCAGGGACTAGAATGCTAATAGCAAATGAGGCCTATCAATTAATTAATTCCCATATTAAACCCAGAATATAATTAATTAATTAATATTGATTCATTCCACCAGAGAATCAATACTGTCCTACCTATTTGCTACCACGTTTTGAGGTATGGGTTGCATGGGCTCGGTATATCCCCACATTTAAGGTTACAGACATTCGTTAGTTAATTTAAGCTCTGACAAGCTATTTAATTAATTAACATCTTATATTCCTGAATCAATCCACTTAAACCTTTTCACTTATGCTTGTACTTAATCAGCCTGCAGGACTTTAGCATAACGAACCTTTTGAGCTGTTCAGGCAATGTCACCATCCTATATTGGATGTGGTTACTTAGTTCCAATACCAGACAATCATACACAAACTTTATTACCCAAGATACAGATATACAAGCTCAACTAGAGTTTTTCACTGCAACTCAAAGTAATACACAATCTGCATATACTTCTGTACTTTCATGTAGGCTTAGGATCTCATCAGGCCATAGAGATCTAGATTTTTTTAATGTCAGATAAAAGAATCGATCTCGACTTAGGTCCTTATCAATGTGTGCCCCACACCAGCATACCAAGCCATCCAAGATAAGATGCTTATTACTGCGTATGCTGCAACCTACACCGACAGTTTATCCTGGAACTGTCTCAGTTGTGATAACTATTTATATCTCGCTAGTTCAAACGATCCATACGATCTTCCGTGATCTTCTACACACCGTTTGATCTCCCTATCGACGAGATAAGAGGATAATTGTGTTTGTGACATGTGTTTGTTAATTCAGACAGGAGATGAACATACAACATTTATGATTCCCAGTATATTAACCAATCGACCTTGTACATAATATACCAATCATAATTCTTTCAGTATATAAATCCATATTCTGGTAGCAAATAGGTAGGACGGTATTGATTCTCTGGTGGAATTAATAAATATTAATTAATTAATTATATTCTGGGTTTAATGTGGGAATTAATTAATTGATAGGCCTTATTTCCTATTTGCATTCTGGTCCCTGGTCCGACCCATGAAAACTCAGGCCCAATAGAAGTCCATAATTTTCCTATAAATAGACCTCAGTTTCTCAGATTACAGCACACCACAAGATCATATGTTGTAGCACTACAAACCAGTATTTTGAGAGCTGTGGTGATCGACTAGATCTGAGAAACGAGGTGGAAATTCTACTTCTCAACTGGGCAAGGAATCCGAAAGAAATCTTCACCAGATATTCGGATTGGATTTGGGATACAGATTAGAAGATCAGATCAGGAGGATCATCTTATTTCATCTCTCCCTCTTGTTTTTCGAAACTTATATATTAATTTTAATAGATTTAATTCGTTAACCTGTTTGGAATAAATCTTGGTGCGTGGGAAAAAGGATCGAGGATCAAATCTCTACGCACTTGTTCTTCAGGTTTCTACAATCCAGGTATTCCGCATAAACCCCATTATGCATAATCAATAGGAGCATGCTAGGAATTATCATAGGCATAGAAATTTATTTTGATATTCCAATTAACGATCTCGGCTAACGGACTTCGTGATTCAGTTCACGAATCCCTTCAAATCCCAAAATTGACACATGCAAACGTACAAAAATAGAATAAAATAAAAACTCAATCCAGTAAATTCAAAAACAAACTAGTAATAGAATAGAATCTAAAAATTCCCCGGCACACTGGAAAATTACGAGATTAATTGTAATAGATTAATTACTAGTGATTGATAAGCTCGTACATTTACTCACTTATTATTCTTAGTTTTTTTATCATTTTATGTAGTTTTGGTTCGTTTATTATTATGCTCTATGATGATTATGTTTCACTAGGTATTATGCTTGTGGTAGTTAATTTTACAAGAGAATAGGTGAAATTTGGAGAAAAGTGTGCAATTGAAGAGGAAATCCGCAAGATGGCTCTCTGTTTCGACCGACGTGGGGCATTCAGATCGAAATAGTGTTGGTCCCGGTTTTTCAGAGTATAATACGTTACGCCGCGGAAATAAAGTTAATTGTTTTCTTGCACGCTACTTACTCACAGCTGACAGCTGGCAACTGGTCAGCTGGTGCTGGTTACTAAGTACGCAGCTGACAACTGGTAACTGGTCAGCTGGTGATTCAATACTTAGAATATTTTAGCCTTGTTTGCACAATTATATACTAATTTTAGAATATACTCCAGCACTTGAGTGCTGGGTTTAAAATATGAATGAAAGACTGAAATCTGATAAATAACAAAGGATTTTATAGTGGTTCGATCAATCGATCTACGTCCACTCTTCAGTCGAAGCACAGGAAATTCCACTAAGAGTAATCAGGTACAGGTGTCCTACGATCTATC
>JAPKLW010000495.1:256038-289562 GCA_026898455.1 Plectranthus barbatus
AATCAACACACGGAAAGCCTTAGGAATGGCCTCGAAAGTACTTTATGCGTTCTTGCAATAACTTCAGTTCTTTCGGTGGTTGAGCAGAGATATCTGAATATTCAATGTGTCAATCGAGTCATTAGTTCTGAATGTTGGTGGTTGCGACGTATTTATAGCCGCAGGAACCGATTCAAACTTTCTAGCCGTTTGGATGCATCCGGAAAGGTGTCAGACCTCGGATGTCCTTCTGACGGCGGCAGGTATGTTTTTCGGAAGGAACCATACCTTTGACCGCTTTATCTGACACAGATCTCTTTGTGTCAGAATGGCTCTCTCTGTCAGTCCGAGGAATAAGACTGGTGTCTTGTGACTGATAGACTTTAAGTTATCCTTCCTTAAAGTCATCCTTTGTCAGTCGATTCCTCAGAGAATCTTCTTCTTGTCTCTACTACGCTGGGAGAGAGAATCTGGGATTCTGCTGGTAACATCTGACTGGTAGATCATACTGGTGATCTTGTGCTGGTAGTCTCTGCTGGTGACTTGCCCTGGCATCATCAAAGTCTACCAAATCTCTAGATGTTAACTCTTCTCGGAATCTCCCATGACTGGTGAAATCACCGCTGGTGAATAGTGTAAGCACGTATTCTCCTGGTAAGGTTTGCCAGCCGCCTGCTGATGAAACCCTTCCCAACTGGTGAACAGTAGCCAGTCATAAGCACTTCTCACCGCTGGTGAACAGTGTCAGCGCGAGTCTTTGTCAGCCGCCTGCTGATGAGACTTTTCCCAACTGGTGAACAGTAGCCAGTGGTAAGCTCTTCTCATGCTGGTGAACAGTGTCAGCATGAGTCTTTGTCAGCTGCGACTTACAACTCAAAAAGACCTAAACAGGACTTTACATTTAAGATTAGAGCTATGTAGAGACAACTAACGCTGGTAGGACTTAGGATTTGATCCACCAAAACTATAATCTAAACAAGTAAGCTACTGGGAAAGGAAACCTTAGACAGATTTCCCAACAAATAGTCATTTTGACCAATGTGTGGCATTCGGATCGACACAGCCATATGGATCGATGCAGGGCATGTTGATCAGATGGGCATATCGACAGACGTGGGGAATGGCAATCGACACAAAGATGAAGAAGGAAATTTTGACTCAAATTTGTAGATTTTGATATTTTTAGCCCTAGCTCTTTTGAGATATACATCCACCCTAATAAATACCTTGTATATTTCGAATTTTAATTATCTATTATTCAACATTTGAGGTTTTAGAGTTTTGGAAGATTGGAGAATCGAAATTCTCTTTATTCTCTTGTAAGTTATTTTATGCATTTTGATAATATGTCATCTGAGTTTCTTTCAATGATGAGTGACTATAAACTCTAGCTGGTTCTAGGGTTTGTACAAACAATCCAAAAAGATGCATGTTTAGATTATTCAACTCATATTGCTAGGTTTAATTAATTGAATATAGGATTAATGATGGATGAAGAGATGAAATATATCCTAGGTTTATAGCTATTTCTTGAAGGACTGGGAGGTGAAAAATAGATAATAGGTAAAGATAATTAATGTGATTAATTTCTGTCTCAAAAGGAAGAATTAATTGTTCCTATGAGATTGACTAGTACTCCCTCCGTCCCGGCTGAATTGTCCCGGTGACTTTCGACACAATAACCAAAGAGTGTGAGTGTAAAGTAAGTTGAGTGGAATTAATATTTTATTGTTGAGTGTGAAAAAGTTACCTTTTTAAGTAATGAGACAATTGAGGTGGGACGGACGAAAAAGGAAAGTGGGACAATTGAGGTGGGACGGAGGGAGTATTATGTTCTTGAGACATAAAAAATATAAACAATCACATATTAGTAATCTAGGTCATAATTTCTAGACCAGGAATTATGATAATTAATCTGATTTACACCTCACTAGAGTTGATGATTTATGCATGTATCTAGATTGAATGTTTGTCCTAGGATTTGTGTCTTTACATTTTGCATTTCAAAACCCCTTTAATTTCAGTCTTGCTCTGTCTTTGGAGCTTACTCTGAAGGTTCTTCATCTTCAAGCTCGAAAACTCCAGGTTGGATTCCCCCTTAATTTAAAACTCGGATTGTCGAACACACAGGGACTGTATATCGAAATTATCCTATATATTAATTATATTTCCTAAATTACTTGTTTGAGTAAAATAGAAATTAGAGTTTCTGTTTTGAAAATTAAAGATGACAAAAAATAGAAATTAGAGGATTTTAAAGCAAAATTTAAAGAGCACATATTCCACGGCAAACATCCAATCCTGATACTTGCATAAGATTATCAACTCTACTAAGGTGGAAATCAGATGTGACTAGAACACTAACACGTGAATATCTCCTCTCCGTCTTAAGAACACATCTTAATTAATCACAATAAACATGACTAGTTTAATTCCAATAATTTATTGTTCTTTTTGTAACATATATTAATCATATTTTTTATCTCTTCCTATTGTCTATTTTTCACCTCTCAGTCCTTAAAAACACCACTATAAACCTAGGGTGAATTTCATCTCTCGATCCATCATTAAGCCAATATTCAATTAAATTAAATTAAATAATTAATGTTAGTAATTTGAGTTCAAAAATCTGAACATGTGTCATGGATTGTTTATAAAAACCATACAACCTGATTAGGTTTCTAGGCACAAATGATGGATAGAACTAAAGGACACATTTTATTAAATTGCATAAATTAACTTACAAAATTAAAGAGGAATTTGAAGTCTTAAAAAACTCCAGTGCTAAATTAAAGATAAAAGGTCCTAACTTTGTAAAATTCAAACTACATAAGATATATATAGAGGTGATCGTGAATCTCAAAAGGTATTGAGCTTAAAATATTGAATATATCCATTTCAGGAAAAAATATCCTTCTCAGACTTCTGTGTCGATCGACAAATGGTGTGTTGATCGACAAGGGTCTTCATGTCCGTCTTAAACTTTGATCCTTTACATCGGCCGACATCGGCCCTCCATGTCGATTAACATGTGCCATGTCGATCGACATGGTGGTCTTGCTTGAGTTTTCGACATTTGTATTCCATGTCAGTTGACATCCCGTGTGTCGAGCGAAACAACAACTTCTCCATTCTGGCTCTTTTCATCACTTAGCTACTTTTTAGCACCAAAACATGCAAAATCTAACCTTGACAAGCACAATGACCGCTATAATAGAATCATGCACAAAATAGACCATAAATGAGATATAAAATATCTAAATTAAAGAAGAAAAACATGGATAAGTGAGTACATTTATGAGCTTATCAGCTAACGTCGCCTGCCAGCTATTTCTATCTGCTACTTGCTCGAGCTCGCCGAAGGATTAAACATGCAGGAGGCGCATCAGCATGCTTGCACGTAGCTCAGATGCGAACCCTAGGGTTCAACCGTGCGGTGTTGTGCCATTGTTGGCCATTGCTCACCCCCTACAATCGTCACCACGAGCTCTTTCTGCCTGATCGCCATCACCCACGAGGAGAAAGGCCGCAGCCTGACCGTGCTAAGGTGCGATTCAATATGATGCTTAGGGAACCTAGGTTTTGTTGCCAGCACATGCTGATGCCTCTGAACGCATAGGGAACCGACCGTGCACCGCAAGTGTAGTGACAACCACTAGGTTTCTGTCGTACAATATGCATGCCTCCTGTTGCGGCTGCTGCCCGCCTGCACCATTGCCTACCGCGCTGGATAATGCGGCAGGAGTGGTCTGCTGGCCTGCCGCCATACCCCGTCACCCTACGCTGCAGATGTGGTTGTTTGTGTTGATTGTCTTCTTTTTAGTTACAGATATTTTTACAATTGAAATTACAAGGAAATAATATCCCACTACAATTGGAAAAATAAATCTTACCACGAATTTTACTTGTGGATTGAAAAAAATGAAGGTGGATTAAACCGAGGAACCATGAGAAACAAACAAAACCAATCCATACAATCATTGAAATTCAATAATAATAATCGTGCATAATTATAGACAATATTGTTTTACTGACAGCGCCAATAATTTAACTTGGCTCTGATACTAATTGAAGGGATTCTAGCAAATTGAATTGCTAATCCAATTGCCAAGAAGTATTATTGGATACCTAAAATAAATGGTTATGCCTGTAACTAAATCCTAGCATGCTCCTATTGAAATCAAAGATAGATATTGCCGAATACCTGGATTTAATTAAACTCTGAACTGATTGTGCAGGGATTTAATCTTTAATTCTTCTCGCAACAAGATTTAATCCTACAAGATGAAGGAATTAAATTTTTGATTTTCATATGATTAAAATAAAAATTAAGAAAAGTGGTTAAGATTGCTTCCATATATTATACCAATTGAGAAGCAGATTTTTCTTCCCCCAGCTCAGACCTCTGTTGCCTATTGGCCAGAACTGGTTTGTTGTTTAGCAATGAATGATCTTGTGGTGTGTTGTAATTTGAGGGTTTGAAGGGGTATTTGTACGAGAATTCTAATCCCCAATTGGCTTGAGCTTTTTATGAGCCAAACCATAGAACAATTTACAAACAATAAAAATTGCCTATCTATCTATTAGTTCCTACATAAAACTCAGAATACAATTAATTAATTAATATTGATTTATGTCACCAGAGAATTGATAATTTCCGACCCCTTTGTTACCAAGTTATGAGGAACATGTTGCATAGGCTCGATATATACCCATATTTAAGGTTACTGCCATTTATTAATTAATTTAAGTAATAAATTAATTAATATCTTTTATTCCTCAGTCATTCTACTCAATCTTTTCATCTATGCTTAAACTTAATTAGCCTAAAGGACTTTAGCAAAATGAATCTTATGAGCTATTCAGAGAATGCCAACATCCTATACTTGATATGGTTGCTGTTGGTCGCAGATCAGAGTCGTCGTGGTGAATAGCAAGCAACCAACACACATGAATGCAGCGGAAGTTTAAAGATTATCTTGCACTTATGTCCTCAAAGATGTCTTAGCTCGAGTTAGAAGTTAAGGTTTCTTTCAAGCAAATACTCTAGCAACTGCCGTTGCTATGTTTCAAATCACAACACCCAAACAGTAAATAATAAAACCATAAAGAACACACAATATTTATAGTGGTACGATCCAATAGATCTACATCCACTCCTTAGCCATATCGCTAAGAATTCACTAAAAAGATATTGAAGTACAAGGATTCGTCGAACACTTGTAGCAGGTATTGAACCTTCGACCTAGCCACTACAAAGCTATCCTCTGATACTTCAATCTTCTAGTCCGTAGCTCCAGCCAAGTCAAGGGCGACACCTTCGTAAAACTTATCCTTCGCTGTAATGGAGATTTTAGAGTTCTCTCCGAACTTTGTCTGGTTTTGAGGCTTTTGCCCGTAATAGTCAATCTCTTTTCAGAGACGTGACTGCTGGATACTTCCTATGATTGGAAAGTATCCCAATGATTGAAGATTCTTGAGCAAAGTCATGGAATCTATTGAATGTAGTGTCAGATCTTCAAGTGGGGGACACTATGGTTGTTGAGAGCTTTGAATGCTTTAAGTCTCGTGCTCTCAACTGACTACTTTCTCACTTTTCACTTTGTCGAAGGAATCTCACTCTAAATTCCTTTACAGATGTGGTTGAGTTTCCCTAGTTCGTGAGTAATTGAAGCAGTAGTTGTCTCTCTAGTTTGGACTTCGACTTTTATATCTGGAGATTCAAACTTTGAATCTCCAGATCCATTAGACACAACGGTTCTTCTTGTCTAAAATAGCTTTTGCTTTTTCCATCCTTTCCAGCGTCGTACAGTACTTTCCGACCTACTTCGGGAAAGCTTTTGTCTTTTCACTGTACCTTTGTCAGAATGGTAGTATTCGAGATCGTTGCTTGACATTTTCTTTACTTAGCATTCTTGGAGAATGTTGGAACGATCTGCTAAGTCTCTTGATTGCTAGAAAAGCGATGTACGCTTTTCTAGCAATCCGCTCTTCAATGTGCTGACTCTTTCAGCAGATGTGTATATCAGCATATCGGTCTTGACTGCTGATTGCTATTCCTTAGCAATCTACTTGTATGCTAGCGAATGCTACTTTCTTAGCATTCTGTTGCTTTGCTTCTGACTGCTGAGCATTAGCAAATGCTAAGTCCTGTAGCATTTTGCTATTATCGCTTTTGACTAGCAGTCTCTTCCTTAGCATATGATTGCTAACGCCTTAGCAATCATTCTTCTGAGAACTCTTCTAGAATTCCGAAGTTGCTTGAATTAATTTCCTTCGTTCCATTTGCTGAATCCTTCAGCAACCTTCTCAAGCACTTCCTAATCTATTAGAACTCGATATTTTTCCTAAACAAGACATTATATAGGAGTTTCTAGACTATGCTAGATTTCAGCAATGATCGACCAATCTACTAAGGCTTTGATTCAACAAAACCTTTTACAATTTTGATCTAAGGGAGGAATTTACTATTAATTCCCAACAGTTGCCTAATTCCAGTCAGTGTCAATCATACACAAAGTGCTACCATCCAAGATAAAGATATAAGAGTGCATGTATGACTCTCTCCACCATAGTACCTCAAAGTGATGCAAAAATATGTATATACCTTTGTACCTTGATTAGGCTTAAAATTCAATCAAGCCACCAACGACAAAGATTCTTTTATTGTCAGATAAAGGAATCGATCTTAGTTAGGTCCTATCAATGTGTACCAAATGCACCAGCATGCCTCACAACCAAGATAAGCGGCTTATTTTTGTATATGCAGCAACCTATACCAACAATCTATCCTGGAATTGTCTCAGCGATGATAATAGTTTATATCTCTCTTGGTCAAGCGATCCATATGATATTTCCTGATGTTCTACACTAGTTTAGAATGTTCCTGATTTGGGAAATAGGGAAAGTCTGCCCTATTGTCATTAGGTACACTCTCTCTCCCTTCTATCACCCTCTTTACAACTGATCTACTAACTATTGTCTCTGAATTGCCTGACTGCTACCCACATGGCAACAAGTGTTAAAGCTTTGAGAAATTCAAAGAATTCAAGACAGAAGTAGAAAAAATCTAAACAAGACTATCAAGACACTACAATTGGATCATGGTGGAGAATGGCTCAGTAATAAATTCTTATAGTACTTGTAAGATAACGAGATTACATGTCAGTGGACTACACCAGGCACCCCTCAGTAGAATGGAGTAGCAAAAAGAAGAAACAGGACTCTCTTGGAAATGGTTAGTTCAGTGATGTGTTATGCAAGCTTGTCTTTTTTTTGTTTTTGGGTTATACCTCGGAAACAATAGCTTATCTTCTTTACTTGATACCTTATACATTAGTTCCAAAAACTCCTCTAGAACCCTAGTATGGGCGAAAGCCCAGTTTATCCAAAATGAGGGTTTGGGGTTGTCCAGCGTACCTACTGACAAAGGAACCTAATAAGTTGTAAAGTAGATGTAAGCTAATGTTGTTTGTAGGAAAACAAAAGGTGGTTACTACTATTATCTTGAGGATCAGAATGTCTTTGTCAGTACCAATGTCAGATTCTTGGAGGACAATTATATTGTTGGGATTGTATACTAAAAGCATTTATGATTAACACTCTATAAGCCTTTCTCTCTTCAAATCTGATATTGTATGTATTATTTAATACAATATTACACAACACGAGAGAGAGAGATTAGCGGTGTGGCTACACCATTCATGAAAGCTTGATTGACTTTCTTGAGGATTTGGTGGAACTCGGTAGCGTATCCTCAGTAGATTTCCGATGAGCAAGGGAATAGATCAGAAGATCATATCTATTGGAGTACAATAGCATTGATCAAGATCTGCTCATCCAGATCTACTCCATTGTCTCTATCTCCGATGCAGATCTAGAGATAAGAAGCTGGAGTTCAGGTATTTCGTAAATTCCTCCTCTGCAATTAAATGTTAGGAGCATGCATAGGGTTCGTCTGATTTATTCGATCTGATTTGTTTTTGATATCCTAAGAACGATCTTATTGGCTGAAATAATAAAAGACAATTCACGTTATCTGTTGTAGACTCTGATCCTACAATTGGTATTAGAGCTAGGTTTGGACTTTTAGGTTTTGTCTTAAATAAATTATTATTGAATAAGTATGTATGTTTATATTTATTGTGGATGTATTTCAATTGTTGTGGATGGTTATTGTTCTCGTGGCCTTCACATTTTTTGGGTTTGCTTTTCACAACGAGAAATTCCGTGGTTAGATTTGATAGGAAAAATCATGTAAAAGATTTTAGATCTATTTCTATATTTTTATTTTCAAATATGTAAAAATGTAAATTGAGAGAAATGAAAAAGCAAGAGCACAGTGTAAGAACACGATAGTATTCAGCACCAGTTCAGTTCAACAACAATGCAATCGCCGGAGCACTCGCTGGCCGACAGCGACGCCATTGGCAGTGCCAGCGGTGGGTGGCGGCAGTGGGCAGAGTTTCTGCCTATGGCTTGGCTACGCCCATTTTCTTTTTCTACTGTACTCATTTTCGGCAAAGAACACATGCAACGATCAATGAGACGATCGTCCCGTGAGTATCGCGCTAGGTGGTTGGAGGCAACGGCGGCTAGGGTTTGCCGCAGTGGCTTTCTGCTTCCTGCCTTAGCGTGCAATTTTCTCTATTCGACTAGGAAGATTATATGCGGACCTTTCTATATTCAGGGTGAACGCTGCTCTGTGCGCATGCGCGTGTCGGTGGCAGGCGACGGGGTCATCAATCGTGGGCAGTAGATAGAAGCCGTGCGCGAGGTCTCTAAGCACGATGGTGTTGTTACTGCGCAGCGAGGCTGCTGCTTCTTGCGTTATAGTCGTGAAAAATGGTGATGGCTGTTGCTGCTGACATCAGCGATGGCGGCTAGTGGAGATGGTGATGCAGGCTACGGGTGTTCCGGCAAAGGAGCAAACCTTAATTTGCAAACCTTAGGGTTTTCTCACCATAGCTGCAACTCGGGCCCGTCAGCCCGGAGGCAATCCGCTGTCCTTGAAATTAGGTTGTCACTGCTATTTTGGGCCTGAAACCCTAATTTAAAGCACAACTATTGATAATCAAGTCTAATTTAGATTTGAAATTTATCAGTGTTCATGTTTGAAGATCTGTATCGAAATTAAATCCTTTTTATAGATAGGTTTAATTTGTAATCACATCAGAGGTGCCACAAGAAATTTTATTTGTTTATTTAATTATTTTCTTGTTATGATGTGATTTATTAAGTGCGCACTAGTAAATAATAGGAACACATGCTTACTTTCTATAAAATAATATGTGCGCATGAAACCTTTAGAATTTATAATACTAAGCTGGATTTTGGTTCTTTTCTAACTAAAATCATTACACCTTCACAAATACGACCTCTCATTGGAAGTAAAGTGTCTTGAAGCATAAATGTGTACTTAGGGGGCATTTGGTTTAAGTGTCGGAATCACTATGGGTATGGGTAAAAGGTATGGGTTTGAACCATTTCAACAAAGAGACTGGGTATGGGTTTAACCATTTCAACAAAGATGTTTGGTTTATAAGATGGGTTTGTGAATCATTTTAAATTCTGATATTTTATTGCTTAACATATTTAGAAAAAAAATCAAATATTACATAAATAATAATAATAATTAATTTTTTTAGTAAAAACCCAATAAATAAAATAAAGTAATAAATAATATTACTTTGAAATATTTATTTTTCTATTTATTTTATACAAAATATATTTAGTATAAAAATAAAAAAATAGTATAAAATATTTTAAAAACATTTAATTATAGAAAATATTTTATTATAATAATATTAAAATACATAGTAATATTAAATTAATAAAATATTATTATAAAATATTTATTTAATAATAATTACTTTAATTTTAAACTATTATTTTTAAATAATTAATGTAAATTTACTAATATTATCATTTTAATAAAAATATATAATTAAAATAATATTTTATATCATAATTAATATTTATATTTAATGTTTAATTAATAATATAATATTAATTATCTAATAAATAATTTTACTAATATTATTATACTAATAATAAACATAATAATAATAATAATATAAAATGAAAATACTATTTTAATCATAATTAAGATTCCATTATTATTATATATTTAATTACAAATTTAATATTGTAATAATAATCTAGTAATGAAATATTTATCTTCTTCTTTATATAATAATAATATTTTTATTACTATTATAATATTATTTATTATATTATATGATATTAAAAATAAAAAATAAAATTTGGGAAGAAAGTTTGGGTTTGGGAATGAAACCCTCCAACATGTAGGGGAATGGGGATTCCCAAGTTTTTGGGAATCATTTGATTCTCGATGGAATGATACCCGCAAAATAAACGGTGGGTTTTGGAATCATTCCATTCCCTGATTCCAAAACCCACTAACCAAACACCCCTTTAGTAGCTTGCGGTAGAGGTCCTTTACCAATTCTAATGGGATGAGGTTTCTAAATAAAATATTTAGTTTAAGATGAGAAGTTGGAGCCTTTGAACAAATGTCTACTTAGTAGCTTGCATTGAGACAACTTTCACTGGTCTTTAATATTAATCTAAATGAGATAACAAAAAGGGCATGCGTTATGGATCGAATACATATGCTAAATCGCCTTTTATCATCCGGAGTTAGGATTGTGGTTACATTGGCTTAGATGTTGCTTGGAGTATAACTCATTTGTGATGTCCCAACTCCAGATAGGTGAACATGGTCTTAGCCTCTCCATTATTAATTTCTTTTGCCCGCGGATATCTGACATGTAGAGAAATTAAAGGACCTATTTTGGTCTGGTTGAGCGTTTGTCGTAAACGTCTACTTAGTTGTTTGCGGTAAATTAGCTTAGGCAATTAGAGAAAGCAAATTACATTGCTTTATGTCGCGTCCCCAAATCAGGTCTATGCGACAGACCCACGTGCGAACAATGTACGCTAAGGGTTTTAGTAGTTTAATAATATTTCTTGAACTTCATTTAAATAAAAGCTGAAGCAATTTGAAGTTTATCAAAAGAACATGGATTTATTTTGAAAGATTGAATTTAAATCCAATGATAAACAAAAGGCTCAATGTAGCGAAAGCATTATGAAGTGTTTACAATTAAAGTGTGGGGAATCAATGAATAACAATGGAGTTCAAATAATGACCACCACGCGGGTCTTACGCCAAGTACGACTTGGGAAAAATAATTCATAAACACGATCAAATGAATGGGTACTGTGTATGAAGACATAGCCCCTTGTGCCTCGATACCGATTGACAATCGAATTAATTAAGTAACAAGAATCATGCAATATAAATTAAAGATAGATCATGCCATAATAGGTTCAACATCAAAAGAAATTCGAGTGTAAGCTCAAATGGATTTACAATCAAACAACTTTATGGAATTCAAATAGACATGCCAAAAGACAATCTCATGCCAAACAAGGGGGAAGGGAATTTGAGATAACACAAAAGATTACATTAATATCAGCACTACATTTGATTGTCTTCTTCCCACTTTCACCACAATGCCGCCGCCACCGCCACCGCCATCACCTTGGTGTGGGGAAAAACACACACAGGGGCTGAGTACTCCGCGTACCCAGTATTCACGGTGTCCTAAAAACCGAATGCATATATATGATGAAATCACCGTTTCACACAAGCATCACATTAGGGTTTTATTGAAATCAAACTTATGCATGCTCAAAAACAATTTTACCTCACATGGGATATCCCACTCGTTTTGTGGTGCATCATAATCAACGATCATATAATTCACATACAACGCGTGATACACGCATGAGGGTTAAACTCCTCCCTCCTCCTTATTTCTCCCATTTCTCCCGACAAGAGGGTGATCGTATCCCTCCTCCTTATCTCTCCCAATTGCTCGTGGCATTTTATAATTATAAGCACCAAAAAAATTTAATGGTGAAACATCGCTTTTAAAAACACAATCATTTATTTTGAATTTTGGAGATCATTTTGAAAAACAAAGCGAAGAGGAAATAGGATAAAGTAGTGCCCACCTTATGGCTTATGCAATAGTTGATCACTTTGTACCACTAGTTGATGCCTCTTGGCCACAATCACCAACACCTAAATTATAACACTTAATCACTAGGTGTGCTTATCAATTTCATTCATGCTTCTCATATATGTTTAACTTATCTAACTAATTTAGCATGCTTCATGTAATAACCTCATACACAGGCTCAACATATATACATGCTTACTAACATTCATTTATCATGTAAGCCTGTATACGTCATCCTCTTTTAATTTAATCAATATGCTTGACAATTATGTACTAAATACTATATGAGTTATTCTAGACTTTGCTGATCTTGCACATTTTTGTGGCTTCTATATTTATTTTAGGGGTGTACGCAATTATGAGACAGAGACTATGATAAAGTCCTATTATTAAATGCAAATAATTGATTAAGGATTATGTAAACAATTTTGGAAACCTTATTTATCTCTGGAAATATGTTAATTAAGTTTATAAAAATAATTGGATGCAAATTTTAGAAGTACTGTATGACCTTGAACCTAAAAGACTCCTATTTATGCATTCTAAATAATGTCATTTTCAAAACAATGCCGAATGCAATATACAAAAATTTAAGACATGAAATTTTACATAAAGAAACTATATATTTTTATGAGTATTTTCCAATTGATGGTTTATGAAAATCATTTTTCGTTTGGGAGATACGGGCTGAGGGAGATTGGATTTCCTGAATATTTTTGCTACGGGTCTGAAAACAGGGTATAACTTAAAAAATTCATTGCAGCCAAAATACAAATGATAATGACTTCAAAATTTATATGATGTGTCTAGAACCTATAAACAAATTTTGAGAATTTTCTGAAATGTATAAATGCAGTTTCAAAAACCATTTTTAAAATGCGACACAGAATGACACATAATTTTGCAGAGAGTATAACATTCGAACCACATAACAATTTGACATGAAACCAAAGCCAAAATCTTTCTAACACATTCAGGTATAAAATAATTAAAGTTCAGATCAATCGGCTTCCATTTGACCCATCTCTCCCACAACCAAAAGTCTCTGTTAATGTCATAGTTTACTAACAGCATGCTCATAGTATCATATATCCAACTAGCTCGTGGCTAAACATAAGGTATAAGCATATATCCACATTTTCAGAGACCAACATGTTCTTATATTGTTCTTAAAGCATATATTTCGAATTGGGTGAAGCATATAAACATTATATCATTCACAATCATCATAATATCAAGCATTGGTTGGCAAACATGGAAGCATAATATCAACCCTAGTTCATCATATGACTTCAAAATCGACAAGGGGTTTCTTGATCGTGCATGCAACCATAAAATCATGCTTAAGAGGTCCTAAAAAGGATAAATAAGAGGTTACTTAAGGGGTTTAAGTTCAGATTTGGGTTCTGTCCTCCAAAACCTTGAAAGTGTTCCTTCCTAGCTAGATCATGGTGTTTCCTTGCTCCAATCTTCTTGTATACCTTTAGATCTTCAAGATTCTTCCATGGATCTGGGATTTTTACCCTTGGTCGATTCTTGAACTTAAAATCTAGGGGAGTTTTAGGGTTCAATAGAATGAGGAAGGTCCAATTTGGTGTAATATGTTGGTGATTTGTGGGGGTATTAGGTGGTTTATGTGAGTAGAAAGATGGCTGCCATGGAAGCTTCAACAATGGACGTTGGGGGTGTTCAAAGTGGTGAGAGGTAGAAGATGAAGTGTGATTGGGGTGAGAGGGAGAGTGGAAGTCATCCAAGAGAGGGAGAGAGATGGTGGTTGAGTGTAGAAATGCCTTTTCATGCATAATTCCCTAAAATATTCATGATTATGTCTAATTCCCTATTTCCCTTTTTGTCCTCCAATAATTTGAGTGGCCAAGCATAACTTTTCATCTAGAAGACCCACTTTGGTCATTCCTCCATCCACTCACATATTTGATCTAATTAAATATTTAAATTATTTTCTCATAATATAGTATAAGGTAAGAATTTATAAAAGTCTCCTATCTTAAATTAATATGGACCGAAAATTTAAAGGAAATCTTAGTGAAATGATTTCCGAAATATTTTGTCGGAATCAACCTCGAGTTTATTCACATGTAAACAATAATGTGCCTTTAATGATTTAAGGAAAGAGTGCCGAAAATTACATAAAATAAATTAGGAATTTTAATTCTGAATTTCGTCGTGGAATTAATTTCTGAATAATATTTGTATCGATTAATATACGCGATTGATCCTTAATTAAATTTTCATGGTATTTAATTAATATTTCTAGAATAAAATGAGCCTAAATTAATATACTTGCTTTTCAAATGAGCTTTTATCATTCTCCTTCAATTGGACCCATGTATAGAAATAAATAATTAAGTGCACTAGCCCAATACTCTATATGAATTAATATTTGGCCTCAAAATATTTTATCTAGCCCATATATTTATATGATGGCCAAAATTAATTATATGAAATCGATTAATTTATTCGAAACCTTATTCGTCATCACGCGTGATTAAATTAATTATTAAGCGAAATAGGACGCGAAAAATGCGGGTGTTACATTATACCGCTCTTACAAAAATTTTCGTCCCAAAAATTGCAATCGTCACTCGAACGGTTTCCAATACTTGTTCTTCACATTTTCTTATAGGTCTCATGTCGCTTCTTCTGGATCATGGTGTTTCCGTAACACTTTTATTATTGGGATATTCATCGTGTGATGCTCTTGAGCTTTTTATTCGAGAATTGCCTTTGGCCTTTCTTGTTGTTGTAAGTTTGGTTGCACGTTCACTTCACGATGATGGATCGCGTGCCTTGGGTCGAGGACATATTTTTCACGTTGCAACACGTGGGAAAACATTGTGAACATCGCTCATCCTTGGCGGTAAGGCTAGCAGATAAGCAACACAACCAACTTCCTCTAATATTTCGAGCAGTCCTATAAATTGCGGCTTCAATTTCACATGCATTTTGAAGCATGTCACTCCTTTCAAGGGTCATACTTTTGATAATACATGTCACTAATTTCGAACATTAATTCACTTCGTCGATTTTGGCATACGATTTCTGTCGATCTTAAGCTTCTTTTAGTGAATTCAATTAATGGCAACACTTGTTTGTAATATAACCATTTTGTTTGACGGATTGGGTCATACCTTCGACTGCTTCGGATCCTAATGCTTTTCTTTCTCCAACTAATGCTTCTAGTGGCATCATTTTGATGGTCGATTCGTAGCTATTATTGTAAGTGAATTCAATTAATGGCAACACTTGTTCGTAATATAACCCTTGGTCTAGCACTATAGCTCTTAATATATTTCTTAGGACTTGAGTCGTCCTCTCCGATTGTCCATCAGACGGGGGTGATTAGTTGTGCTAAAATTTTAGTCGAGTTCTCAATTCTCTTTGTAAACTGATCCAAAATCTGAAAGTGAATTTAGCATCTCTATCGGAGGTAATGAACTTGGGTATTCCATGAAATAGAATTATTTCTTTCACGTAGATATGTGCCTACTTTTCAGCTATAAGTGGCGTGTATCGGTAAGAAATGAGCGCTTTTAGTCAAACTATCTACAATTATCAATATGCTTTATTCTTCCTCTGTGACCTGGGTAAATTCATTACAATTTCAATGGTTATGTGCTCCCACTTCCAGTTGGGGAATTTCAGCGGTTTTAACTTTCCGCTGCGCCACTCTAATGTAGCATTTTCACCTGTTGACGGGTTATGCTACTCTTGACATATTCGACTAATCTCTTTTCATTCCTTCCCACTAGAAGGATTGCTTCAAATCTTGATACCTTTTGTTACCTCCTGGATGTGCGACATACGGGGTATTGTGCATCTCTCTCAAGATTTTTTTTCTTCAAATCCTCATTCTCCGGAACACAAATTTTTCCTTTGAAGTACAAGGCATTATCTGGTTTCTCTATGAAAACTTTTTATTTTCTCAGTCGAACTCTTGTTCGAATCTTCTCAGGTTGCTTACTTTGTCGTTGAGCTACTATGATCCTTTGTCTTTGATCAGGGACTATACTAATCGTTGCTTGGTTTATTTCTCCTGCATTGCTGGGGATACCAATTTCGAGATCCAGCCTATCGAATTCTCTTATCAGATTTTCAGTTGCCATCAAGCACGCTGCTTTTGCGTAGCCCTTTTTTGACTTATGACATTGACAACTTTGTTGGATTTTTTTTTTCAGATGGTAATGTATGGTTATGTCATAATCCTTGACTAATTCCAACCATCTCCTTTGTCTCATGTTTAACTCTTTCCACTCGAAGAAGTATTTCAAACTCTTGTGGTTAGTGTAGATTGCACATTTGGCACCATATAAGTGGTGTCCTCGTATCTTCAGTGCATGTACTACGACAACGAGTTCTAGATCATGAGTTAGGTAGTTGAGCTTGTGTGGCTTTAACTGCCAAGAAGCATGGGTGATCACTCTTTCACCTTGCGTTAGCATGCATCCTACACCGTTCTTCGAATTGTCCGTGTAGACCTCAAAGTTTTTCCCATCTTTGGGTATGGTTAATATAGATGCAGGTGGTTAGTAGCTCATTCAACTTTCGAAAGCTTTTCTCACAAGCTTTGATCCACTAGTACTTTGCACCTTTTCTCAGTGGTTGAGTCGTCGGTCTCGATAATAGCCACCCAATCCTAGGAACTCTGCATTTCATTTGGGTTGTTGGGTGACTTCCATTTATGAATCGCTTGGATTCTTGTTTGGATCTACTTTCATCCTTTCTACATAGATGACGCGTCCTAAGAACATTACTTCTTTTAGCCAAAAAGCACACTTGCTAATCTTAGCGTATAACTCCTCTATTATCGACGTCTCTAGGGCAATCCTAAGATGCTCTCAATGCTCTTTCTCTAATTCGGAGTAAACCAAGATGTCATCTATGAGTACTATGATAAATCAATCCATATATGGGTGGAAGACTACGTTCATTAGGTCCATGAATAATGCAGGCGCGTTCGTCAATCAAAATGGCATCGCGGTGAACTTGTAGTGTCCGTAACTTGTACAAAAGGCTGTTTTGGGAATGTCCCCTTCTCGTATCTTCAGCTGATGGTAGCTCGATTTGTGATCGATATTAAAAAAGATGTCGGCTCCTTTTGGTTAGTTGAATAAATCATCTATTGTAGGCAAAGGGTATTTATTCTTCGGCGTTAAATTGTTGAGTTCTTACTAATCGATGCACGTGCGTACGATCCATCTTCTTCTTCGCGAATAGTACTGACGCTCCTTCGGGTGGGACGATGGGTCTTATGACTTTGAGATCTAGGAGTCCTTGCGGTTTGAACTTTCAGTTCTCAAGGTTGAACTTTCAGTTCTCACAGTTCTATCGTTGCCATTCTATAGGGTGTTTTTGATGCGGATGTGGCTTTGAAGTTCGAATTCTATCATAGATTCTAATTATCGGTCGGGTGGCATTCCGTGTAGCTCTTCTGGAAATATGTCTTCAAATCCTCGCACTACCGATACGTTCGAACGTCTTCATCTTTTCATTTGTCGCATTTTAAACAAACTAGGTAGGTGTAGCTCCCTTATTTCCTCATTTCTCCAATCGCGTGTAACATTAATATTATAGGTACTCGTTTCTTCCAACTAAGGCCGTTGAACTTGATGGTTCTTCCACTAGGGTTGTTGAACGAGGTTCTCCTCTCCTTGCAATCTACCGCGGCTTGTTGTTCAATTAACCAGTTCATTCCGAGAATGATGCTGACGTTGGCTAGCTCTATGACGTTTGAATTATCAATCAAGATCACGCCTGCTCCTAGTTGGATTTCTAAATGCATGCAACAACGTGCTATAGGGAAGATTCTCCGGTGGGGGTTACAACATAGTATTCTCTTTAGTCTTGTTTTCAAAACTTAATAGATCTACGTGTGCATAAGAAATGAATGAGTGCAACGTTCTAGTATCGAATTGTATGATGATAGGTATATTCACGATCGTATAAATACCTATGAGATTTTCCATGTTCTCTTTCTCGGTTCCTTTCATTAAGCAAAACGCTCTTCCTTGATAGTTTGGTCGAGGTGTAGGGTTCTTAGTTTGATTCTTCGATGCGTCTCTCCTTGGCGGAGGTGGCCTATTTTGTCTATTCCCAATCTGATTCCTTTGTTGATTCTGGAGATTGTGGGTATAGTTAACTTGGTTATCCTATCAGAGGTATCTTTCAGCAGTGGTAACAGGTAGTTAACTTGGTTATCCTATCAGAGGTATCTTTCAGCAATGGTAACGGGTAGTGGCCCTTGTCGGACATTCCTTTCCAACATGATTTCTCGTTGCCATAATCTTTTTTGTGATCGATGGTCCGGCCTGAAGTCATGACATTGCACTTGTTCAAACATAGGCTTTTGATCCTGCCGAGGTTGCTGACTAGAAGAGGTTTGGCATTTGCATGCTTAGGCAATGTTGCCTCAACTACTAAAGCTCATCGCAACGCGGCTTTGTAGGTTAATCCTTCTAAGCAAGCTAGGGCGATCTGAATTTCTTGCCTTAATCCGAACTGAAATCTCTTGGATTTCCCTGACCTTAGTGTCAGTATATATATATATATAGATGCATAGCGCGACGGTGCGCAGAACTTATGGTCATATTCTTTGATTGAGTCACGTTCAGGTTTAGGAATTCTGTTCCCCTTTTAATCCTGTACGTCTCAGGGATGTACATACCTTACAATTCTACCTTGAAATCTTCCCAAGTGAGGGCGGCAACATGTTCCTCAGTTAAAGTACTTATATGACTTTCCCACGAATAGTTTGCTTCACCTTGCAGCTGGTAGGGTACAAAAATCATTTTCTCTAAATCGGTGCATTCTAAGAAACGGAAGATTCATTCCATTCCTCTTTCCTAGATGGCAGATTTTTCTGGGCTTTAAAAACTATCATAGGTTGGCGTTTTCTATTGTGCGAATATCTCTCCGATTTTCTTGGACGGGGAGGTGGCGGTGGTACCTCCATTTCCTCTCGTTCTTCGTTAATTTCATTTAATGGCCTTACACGTGGGCGTCCTAAGGGTAGCATCCTAGAAATTTAAATTACAAACTTTGATATAAATTACTAATATTCAAGTGGTCTCATTTCGACCTCACATGTAATCATCGTAAGATATTTTTGTTCACTATATCCCATTTCGTCAAGTATCCACTTCAGGTGGTACGCACAATCGTTCTAAATCAATCATTTATCATTTTACATACACCATTAACTCTCGATGTCATTCTATCATATGACTTTATATACTCATAGTATTTTACTATAATCATGTGTTTTGTAATCCCCTTTGAGGGACAAAAAATTTATCATTACACCCTACGAGGCCCCGATTGACCATTCCTTTTCAAGGTTTATTATTTATTTGCATAGCATATTACTAAGTATATATATTATTCATTCATTCGGATGTTTAGCGATTTTCGCTTCTCTTATTTCACGTTCTAATATTTGTCCTGGTATGTGTAATGATTTCCATGGCCAAAATATAATACAAATATTTACAAATATCATTTGCTATGCGATTGTCGCAGTTTTGGCACCTTAACTTGAAAATTCATAACTTACAAACCATTTATCGGAATCAGGTCAAACCACTTGCAAAATGACCCTCTTTTTGATGTACTATCACTTAAAAATTTTAATTTATTTTTTTATAGGATTTCTATCGATCTGGTCTGGGCTCGGTCGAGATTTGCCTCTGAAATCTCATTTTTCTATTCTACGCTCGAGATCGGTCGATCTGGGTCTGGGATCAGTCGAAATTTGCCTCTGAAATCTTATTTTTCTATCCCACGCTTGGGATCGATCGATCTGGATCTGGGATCGGTCAAAATTTCTGAGTCTTGATCGAGATTTGTCTCTGTCCCGCTTGATTTTTCTCTTCAATACTTGGTTGCTCCATGCCTTACTCGTATACACTTAGCCAAATTTTAAACTCCAAACTTGAAACATGTACTTCCATTGACTTCAAAGCTTAATTACCACTGTTAGGAAAATACATAGGGAGTTTTGGGTGCTAAAATATTTAATTGTTCCTTAAGCACGAGGCTCGGGCATGAATTGCAATCCATGGTTACAACAATTACGCTCAACGAAAGGATGATCATCACTAGGTTAGGATTGCTAAGCTAATCCTACATCAAAAGATGTTACTCTTCCTTTCCTCAAGGGTGGTTTACTTCGTGCTCTTGATCCCCTGCCGCATACTTGTATATGTGTGGCCTCACGTACTTGTTTGCATTTATATTGGGAAGAATTAAATATATATAGATCGCACCATCTTGAAAATATTTCCTTTAATTTGCCATGATTCGATAAATATATCACTTATCGCTTGTTCAATACCTTGGGTGTCGAGTATTAAGTCAATTAATTCATATTTCAAATAATTAGGCTCACGCAGCTTCATTCTGGCCGAACCGCGGTCTGCTAGTGAACTGCGGTCCCTGACTGCGGCATTTAGCCTCATTTTTGACTCTCTGTCTCCGCCCGCGGTGCTCGACCACGGCCTGACCATGGCATTTGGCTGTGGTTCTTGTTGTCTATTGCCGCACGTAGCGCTGGCCGGTCGGAAGGTACTTTTCTCGCCTTAACACCTCTTTTGTCTAATTCCTCTTATTTCTCACACATCCAAAAATTCGATTATTCTGGGGACTATCAAGTAAGGAAGGGTGTTTTAAATCGACTCAAGTTAATTCTCTTTATATATATTAGTTGTATCTATTTTTCAAATTCCTAATGTACATTCTTCACTAAGGTGCTTACGATAGACACCATTGTGTAGTTCGCATTAAGGTAATTATCAAACGTAACTCTTCCACGGGTTCCTTTGCGAACTCCCTTTCCTAAAATGGTCCTAAACATCATGCAGTTTAGAGTTTTGTAAGGTTAATCCTTTGTTTTAAAATAATAACAAGTCTATTAATACAATAAGACAATATTAAAGCGTTTGATGTTTCACATCGAGGTGTAGTGGTTCCCACTACAAGTACATACCTACATATGTGGTTATCCTCCGACTCATCACGAAATTCTTCCTTGTTATAATATAATTCGTATCACCTATACTTAAAACCTAATATAAAACTAGCAAACACCTAAATCCAACAGATTCCAAATGCATTCAAAATTCTCATGCACTTCACATAATCAAGTAATCATTCCACATAATCAATTTCTCATGTATTTCATGCAATTTTTTTTCATCATACTTTTCATATTTTCAAATAATCATATCATTAGAATATTCAAAATCTCATAATATAGAAAATTTTATTCTCACTTCAAATGATCAACAAATTCACATAGAAGTGCATAACACCATTCTTTTATTCTCTATTTTTTTTTTGGAATCATGCTCATAGCATTATCATTATATTCTCATATCTCATGCTTCATTTCATAATCTCATCATATCATCATTTCTCTTGGCTAAGCTTGCCATCATGTCATCTCATAATCAAACTTTTCAACTCATGCTCTAAGCATGCTTTCGATTTAAACCAAATACACAAAGTTCAAGTGGCGTACCTTGATTGCGGTGATGGTGTGGGGCGTTGTGGGAAGCTCGAACTCATATAATTTTTTATTTAATAATAGAAACTCTAAGGCCAACTAGTTCAAATTTAATCAAGACAAGAATATTGGCACACCATGCATGGTAGGTTTCGGAAGTGGCATGATTTTTCAAAGGATTTTCACACTTCCAAAAGAAACAAGGCATGATCTTATGGCATTGAAATAAATAGAGGAATGGTGAAAATAACAAATATTTTTGGAATTCCAAGTTGATCAACAATGAAACAAGAATGGCATACTCTATTTCAACTTTCATGAGCTCAATAAACAACTTCTCATGATAGATTTTAAAAAATGAAGACAAGAGTAATTAACATGCTTGAAAGAAAAGATCATCAACAACTTATGAAGTAATGAAGGACATGCTTCAATTTAGACATTCTTGAATAAAGAATATCATGTTTGTATTCAAGAAACCATAGAAGATAAGTGATAAGTAGTATGCTTGATTCGAATGGAACAATTTACAATTAGTGTATAGAGGGACAACAAAATACAATTTTGCATGCTTAAAGAAAGGATACACTCGACATTAAGGAAATCAACAAGGAGGTATAAGGGCGCATGCTTGATTCCAAATGAAGCAAATAGGAGCAAGTTCAACTTAGCATGCTTGATAAGTGAACATAATTCAACAATAAAAGAGGGAACAAGGAAGTGCAATTACGCATGCTCGATTAGGAAAGGACATGACAACAATTTATAAAAAGGACAAAAAGGACATGTTTATTTTGAATTAGAAGAAATGGATGAAATAATTGAAGCATCATGAAGGATTTCAACAACAAGGCGAGGACAAATAGCATGCTTTCTTGGAAAAACAAGGAAACAATCGAATGAATAGGTAGAATTAATACCATCAAATATACTTGAACCAAGAAGCCATATTACATCCTAAGGAACAATTGAAGATAGAGTAAGAATAGGGATGCTCAATTTGATGAAGTCAAGTCAAGGAACGATCATAAAATACAATTAGGCATGCTTAGAAAAAGGAACAAGAACAAGCATGTTTATATTCAAGGGAATAAGGAAGATATGTGACAATTAAATTTGCTCGATTCTAAGGAAACAACCTAACAATCAAGGAAGCAAATGAGAACAAGGTGTAATTTCACATGGTTGAAGAAAAGATAATATTCAACAATCAAGAAGGTAACAGGGACAAAAATCACAACGATGCATGTTTGGTTCGATCAATTATTCCAAGTAAGAAGCAAAGTCAAAGAAAAATGGAATAGCATGTAAGCATGCAAATAATTTGGAGACCTTGATTACAATGAGGTTATGGTATCGAGCACAATAAAAACCTAGGCACTGATACCAACTTCTGTAGCGCCCCAAAATTGGGCCTATGCGACAAACCCACGTGCGAACAATGCACGCTAAGGGTTTTAGTAGTTTAATAACAATTTTTGAACTTCATTTAAATAAAAGCGGAAGCAATTTGAGATTTATCAAAAGAACATGGATTTATTTTGAAAGATTAATTCGATGATAAACAAAAGGCCAAGTGTAGCGGAAGCATTATGAAGTGTTTACAATTAAAGTGTGGGGATGCAATGAATAACAATGGAGTTCAAATAATGACCACCACGCGGTTCTTAGGCCAAGTACGACTTGGGAAAAATAATTCATAAACACGAACAAATGAATGGGTACTATGTATGAAGACATAGCTGCTTGTGCCTCGATACCGATTGACAATCGAATTAATTAAGTAACAAGAATCATGCCATATAAATTCAAGATAGATCATGCCATAATAGGTTCAACATCAAAATAAATTAAAGTAGAGGCTCAAATGGATTTACAATCAAACAACTTCATGGGATTCAAATAGACACGCCAAAAGACAATCTCATGCCAAACAAGGGGTAAGGGAGTTTGAGATAACACAAAAGATTACATTAATATCAAAACTACATTTGATTGTCTTCTTACCATTTTTACCACAATGCCGCCACCACCGCCATCACCTTGCACCTTCATGTGGGGAAAAACACACAAAGGGGCTGAGTTCTCCGCGTACCCAATGTTCACGATGTCCCGAAAACCAAATACATATATATGATGAAATCACCGTTTCACACAAGCATCACATAAGGGTTTGATTGAAATTGAACTTATGCATGCTCAAAAACAATTTAACCTCACATGGGATATCCCACTCATTTTGTGGTGCATCATAATCAACGATCATATAATTCACATACAACGCGTGATACACGCATGAGGGTTACAACTCCTCCCTCCTCCTTATTTCTCCCATTTCTCCCAACAAGAGGGTGATCGTATCGGGTTCCATTTGACCCATCTTCCACAACCAAAAGTCTTTGCTCATGTCACAGTTTACTAACAACATGCTCAAAGTATCATATATCCAACTAGCTCGTGGCTAAACATCATGTATAAGCATATATCCACATTTTCAGAGACCTACATGTTCTTATAATGTTCTTAAAGCATATATTTCGAATTTGGTTAATCATATAAACATTATATCATTCACAAGCAACATAATATCAAGCATTGGCTAGCAATGAAGCGTAATATCAACCCTAGATCATCATATGACTTCAAAATCAACAAGGGGTTTCTTGATCGTGCATGCAACCATATAATCATACTTAAGAGGTCCTAAAGAGGGTAAATAAGAGGTTACTTGAGGGGTTTAAGTTCAAATTTGTGTTCTCTACTCAAAAACTCGAAAGTGTTCCTTCCTAGCTAGATCTTGGTGTTTCCTTGCTCCAATCATCTTGTATACCTTTAGATCTTCAAGATTCCTCCATGGATCTGGGATTTCTAGCCTTGGTCGATTCTTGAACTTAAAATCTAGGGGAGTTGCAGGGTTCCATAGAAAGAGGAAGGTGTGGGGGTGAGTTTGGTGTAATATGGTGGTGATTTGAGGGGGTTTGAGGGGGTTCATGTGAATAGAAAGATGGCTGCCATGGAAGCTTTAACAATGGAGGTTGGGGGTGTTGAAAGTGCTGAGACGTAGAAGATGAAGTGTGATTGGGGTGAGAGGGAGAGTGGCAGCCGTCCAAGAGAGGGAGAGAGATGGTGGTTGAGTGTAGAAATGCCTTTTCATGCATATTCCCCAAAATATTCATGATTATTTCTAATTCTTTATTTCCCTTTTTGTCCTCCAATAATTTGAGTGGCCAAGCATAACTTTTCATCTAGAAGACCCAGTTTGGTCATTCCTCCATCCACTCACATATTTGATCAAATTAAACATTTAAATAATTACCTCATAATATAGTATAAGGTAGGAATTAATAAAATTCTCCTATCTTAAATTAATAGGGACCGAAAATTAATAGGAAAACTTAGTGAAACGATTTCTGGAATATTTCGTCAGAATCAACCTCGAGTTTATTCATATATAAACACTAATGTGCCTTTAATGATTTAAGGCAAGTGGGTCGAAAATTACATAAAATAAATTAGGAATTTCAATTCCCAATTTCATCTTGGAATTAATTTTTGAATAATATTTGTATCGATTAATGTACGCGATTGGTCCTTAATTAATTCTTCATGGTATTCAATTAATATTGCGAGAATAAAATGGGCCTAAATTAATATACTTGCTTTTCAAATGGGCTTTTATCATTCTCCTTCAATTGGACCCATGTATAGAAATAAATAATTAAGTGCACTAGCCCAATACTCTATATGAATTAATTTTTGGCCTCAAAATAATTTATATAGTCCAAATATTTATATGATGGACGAAATTAACTATACGCAATCGATTAATTTATTCGAAACCATATTCGTCATCGCGCGTGACTAAAATAATTATTTAGCCAAATAATGCGCAGAAAATGCGGGGTATTACACATTATCTAAAGGTTCTATGCATATTTGTTTCAATAGTTCGTAGTATGTGCTTACTTTAATCCCCTTATTTGTTTATCAGATATGTCTATTATTGCATCGCTCGTTAATTCAATTGTACACAATTCCTTGACTGGTCTGAATTTTTCTTGATGGAAAAGTGACATTGTCAAACTTTTCGATTCATTTGGACATTTATTTGTTCTGCAAACTCCCTGTCCGAGTCTGCTGACCAATGTATCATCCTACGAGGAGCATGCACATTATCACATGTGGATGTGGTTGAATGGCATGGCCAGAAAATACATCTTAGGTGGTATGTCAGATGCATTGCGTCCTTGTTATAGTGATGTATGGGTATGCGCGTGATATTATGCGACGTCTTGACATAGCATAAGACGGGCTTGATGGACATGCTACATGCAGTCTTATGAAGCGCATTATAAGAAATAAAATGGGTCAGGGTTCTTCGGTGCGCGAACATGTGGAATAACTCATCCAGCTCATCAGTGAGTACATATTAACGGGTTGTCAAATCGACAACGGTTTCAAAATTGACTTGATACTCAACACATTGCCGAAGTCATTTGATGACTTAAGAATTTATATTGTGAAAAACAAGTGTGAGTATACTGTTCACAGTTTGCTCAAGGATCTTTTGTCCGCAAAAGCTTCTTCAGTATTTTCTTTGAGTCACTTTGATTTGCTTCCAAATCAGAAGAGTGATGTCAAAGTAAAGAGGAATGATGGAAGCAGTTGGAGAAATCTTGCATTATCAAGTCTTTCCAGATCTCTTGCTAAGAGTTCTTTTATGTCACATCGTAATGACTTGAAGAAGAAGAATAGTAAATGAGAGAAGAACAATGGAAAGAAAGATACCAAGAAAGACAAATGCTTCAAGTGAGGGAATGTGGGTCACTGGAAAGTAAATTGTCCAAGTTTGGTAACTAAGGGACAAGGTACGCCATCTTTTGCATTGGTTGTTGAAACAAGTTTAGTATCGGTTTTCTTCTCCTTAGTGGGTAATGGTTACTGACTTTACTAATTATGTTTGCTACACTTTGCATGGTATGAAGTTTATTACAAGGCCTGAAGATGGTGGGATTACCATCTCCAAGAAAGCGCTAGAGTTGCTGCTCTAGCTGATATAGTTTTTGCTTTGTGTTTTTGTTAAACAATGTTTGAGTTTTGAAGATTTGTTGTGTTTAAAACTCATTTCCATTTGTGTTACTATGGATTATCAGTTATTTATGATAGAATTATTCTGTCATGATAAATAACAATGTTTTCCATTATGTTTAAATAGATGTTTCTCTTTTAGTATTTGTTTACATAAACCAACAGTGATCTATGGCATATTAAAGAATCTTACTAGTGATGTGGTTACATCTGTCTTAGTAGTTTTAAGTAGTTCTTGGAATTATGGATTTATCCAGGTATTTCTAAGAATGGTACTTATAAATACTACTTAAAGATTAAAGATGACAACAAGCCCATTTAATAGGCAAGTGAATCTCTTGGACATATTTCGTGTTTGCTCTATATTGAGTCTAATTCCGAAGAAGGTCAGCATCAACTTCCTGTTGATCGAAGCACTGAAGGAGATCCCGGGGTACACGAAGTACCTCATGAAATTGATGAGTGGAAATAAGCAATTTGTGGAGAACGAGACTGTGAAGATCCACGAGCAGTGCAGCCTGCTACTTCAAAAGGAGGTGCCCATCAAGAGAAGCGATCCTGGATACTTCTCTATTCCGATTGAGATTGGGGGACACACGTTCGAGAGAGTACTATGCGATACTGGGGCCAGTATCAACCTGATGTCGTACTCCATCTACAAGCATCTCAACATCGAAGAGATGAGGCCCACGACGATCACCCTGCAGATGGCGGACCGGTCTGTGTCCCGCTCGAAAGGTATACTAGAGGATGTGCTCATTCGCGTGGGCCATCTCATTTTTCCTACAGATTTTGTGGTGCACGAGATGAAGGAGGATGAGAACATGCCCACGATCTTGGGGCGTGAGTTTCTCAACACCAGCGCCGCTCTCATTGACTGTCAAGGCGTTGAGATCACACTCCGAGCGAACGATGAGAAGATCACCTTTGTGATTGACAAAAGCAAGAAGAAGGAGGAGTGCAATCGAACCTCCACTACTGAAGAAGGGGATGAATTTGAGGAGGTGGAAGCAGCTGCCATTGAGTGGGAGTGAGGAAACGGAGGGGTGAAAGTGTCAACTACGCCGTCTTTTTCTACGCTTACCACCATTGTCAAAGACCGAAAGGTTTACATGGTGGATTCCAAAGGTCAGCGAGTCTGGACCCGACCTCCCTGGTAGTGATTTGAGGTATCGTCGAGCTGCGACGTTAAATCAAGAACTTCTTGAGAGGTAACCCAACCTTTTACGTGTTTTCTTTTCAATTTTCATTTTTATTTCGAATTTCTGTTATTTTTGATTTTATTTTTTGTTAATAGTTGCTTTGCAGTATTTTCAAATAAAGATAAATAAAAAATATTTCGAGTACAACTCAGCATTGGACGCAGCCTGGCGTCGATCGAGACCGAGCAGCCGGTCGATGGGATACACTTGATCCGAGGAGAGGGTCACAAGAAGGCTTGAACATCGATCGATGCCATCCTGCATCGATCGATGCAAAGTGCCAACAACAAATATTTCACGTCGTGCGATATTCGAAGACTCTGGGGGGGATAAAAAGTTGATGTCTGAGATCAACTAACAGGTATCGTTCCCTCTTTTGTCTGTTTTTCAAAATTATTCCACTCTTCGAGTTGGAAATAAGTTTGGGGGGATGTGGACAAGAGATGGAACATTCTATCTTTTATTTATTCTGCTTTCCTCCTTTGATTTTTTTTAAGTTTTATGCTATTTTGTTGGGAAAAGTTTTTAGTTTTTATATAACCTGAATGAGATTGTGAGATTAGAATTGATTGAGGGTTGAGTTTAAATTGATTGAGATTGTGGTTAGATGCCTATGAATGTACAATACCGCATGACAAGATTGATTTGACACTTACACTTGCATGCCGATTGAGCTGATTAGAAATTGATTGTGGAAGAAAATTTTAAACCCTTGTGTGAGATTTTGAGCCTTATTTCGTTTGATGTGTGATTCACATGTGTGTTCTTATTTCTCTAGAACTTGCCTATTTTCTTTGTTGAGACTGCATAGTGTGCACAAGTTTAAGAGATGATCTTAGGCCATCTTTGATAAGCCGATTTCCTAAACACTGTCCCTTCACATTAAGTTTTCCCTAGTTAGCCACTTTTGAGCCTATACAAAATTTTTCTTTCCTTGTCTATGAGATTAAGAAGAAGTATTGATTTCTCTCATGTCTTGAGTTGTGGTATATGGGGTGGAAGGATTGTAAGATGGAGATAAGAAAATAAAAATTAGTGGTGAAAAGATGTGTGAAAAAAGAAACTCAAATAAATTATTAGAATTCTCATAAGCTCTCTGAAAAGAAAAGAATACAAAATTATGTAAAGAGCATAAGAGATTCAAAATGAGCTAGAAGAAATTTATGTGTCGTTGATATATTTGAGGAGATGAGGTGGATGATGATTGAGAGTGGTTGTAGTTTGTTGAGTTGGCCACTTAATGGATTCTAGTCACTTGACCATATTTCCCTACCTTATCAGAAAAAGTCTACATTACAACCTATTAAAAGTCCTTTTTGATTTTAGGCTTGTGTGCACATTCTAGCAGTGGAGATATTAGAAAATTTGCAAGCCTATGGTAGAAATTTCTTCACACATGTTGTTGAGTGCTTTCATCTATACCTTAGAAACTTGAGGGTTGAGCGATACACTTCCTGTGAGTTCTTCCACAATTGATGGATTTTCTGTCTCTGTCAAATTGCTTGTGTGTAGTGGATTTTTGACCCTTGACTGTGATGAATCTTGAGAGACATTGCATTTTAATCGCATGATCTTTTGATTTCTTTCTTGCCTATTGATTGAGGACAATCAAACGTTCAAGTATGGGGGGTTTGATAAGCTCATTATTTTACTCTCTTATCTATATTATTTTCTACTATTTTACATAGTTTTAATGATTTTATATATATATTTTATGCATGAGTCTATATTGGGTGCTATTATGCGTGCTTTGGTATGTTTCTACACGTTATAGGTCAAATGCACTAGAAAACCGTTCTGAAAGCAGTGACGTGCAAGAGTAGCAGTGAAGCATTCTTCTACACGAGGAATTCGGGCTTTTGGCACATGGTAATGGATAAAGCTTTGAGTTAGATTTCCATCGCAACTGGAATCGGGTCCATCGGAGTTCGGGAGAGGAAGTTATGGCCAAAACCCTGAGACCGCGCAGAAGGAGGCGAGACAGGACCACATCGATCGACGTGGGATCCACATCGATCGATGCCAAAGATAGAGCCACGTTGATCAATGCACCTCCCGCGTCGATCAACGCAAACCTGCTGGCACAGAAATTTGATCAAAATCGGATTTTATCATATCTTTAGCCCTAGATTTGATAGGATACACATCCACCTCTATAAATAGCCTAGTAAATTCAACTTTTTGAAAAACCCCTTCAAACTTTTCAGACCTCTGATCATATTTTCATTCTGCAATTTAGTTTTTAGAGTTTTGAAAGTTGAGAAACACGAAACCCTTTATTTTTATTTTAAGTTCTTTACTTTTTTGCAATTTAATATGTTTTTTTTTGGATTTCTATCTGCGATGAGTGGCTAGAAACCCTAGCAGGTTCTAGGGTTCTTAGGATCGTAATTAGTACATAGGATAGTTTCGTTATACAATTCCCCTGGATTCGATAACCTTATGGTTCTTTATAAATTTATTTGTCACTGTTGCTATAATTAATTTGTAGATTTTATAGTGATCAGAGGGCCCACTTTATTATTAGGATTTGATCCATGGTCTGACCCACAAACTGTTTGACCCCATTAGGGTTACGGTTTGCTAATCCTAACGCTATATAAGCCTTAGGGTTTGCAAATCCTAACACTATATAACCTTTCTCTTTTCATATCAGATATTGTAAGTATTATTCAATACAATATTACACAACATGAGAGAGAGATCGGCGACGTGGTTACACCAATCAAGAAGTCTTGATCGACTTTCTTGACGATTTAGGGAACTCGATAGCGTAGACTCACCTGATTTCCGAGGATCAAGGGAACATATCTGAAGATCAAACTATTGGAGCACAATAACATTGATCAAGGTGATGGAGATCCCGGTTGGCTGAAATTAGAGAATTCATTGAAGATCAATTGAAGATTAATTTATGAGTTTTAGTTTTGAATTAATTTATTTTTTAATTTTAGTATTTACTTTATTTAATTTTCATTTTTAAGTATTTGATTTTCGAAATTAATATGTAATTTTCAAAAATAGATATATATATAGTGTCTTGTATTGGTCAAAGATATTGAGATATACTTGTTGTATATCTTACTTCATTTGATATGCTTTTTAAATTTGTTTTCCTTATTAGAATAGGGTTTTGGGTCGCCTATTTTAATCCAATTTGCGAGATTATCTCCTCAATTATCTGAAAGCTCATGAATTCTAGTAGCCCTAGAATTCAAAAATTTCTGACTTATCAAATGGAATTTCGTAGCCGTTTGTGACATGTTTGCTACATCCTTTGTTGTGAGCCGAGTCGCTTTTTGGGTCGTAGGGGCTCGTTCACGTTCTTGCCTACGGTTCTCTAAGGGTCGAGTCATAGGCATTGGATTTCCCTTAGTATTTATTCGAGTCGTGTCAGCGGGCATTCATTGTTCGTCGATTCTAGGCTGCGATCTAAACCTTCACAGTGAGGATCGTATCAGAAGGTCCCCTCACCCAAATCTACTCCATTGTCGCTATCTCCGATCTAGATCTAGAGATCAGAAGTTGAAGTTTAGATATTCCGTAAATTCATCCTCTACAATTAAATATTAGGAGCATGCATTGGGTTTGCAAGGTTTATTCCATTTGATTTATTTTTGATATCCTAAGAACGATCCAATCTGCTGAAATAATAAAAGACAATTCACGTTGTCTGTTGTAGACTCAGATCCTACATATATTAAAGGACTTATACCATGAATCGGAATTCACATAATTTAACTGAACCAAGGAACTCTGTGGATATCTAAATAATTTTCATACATCAATTATTCCCTAGCATGCTCGAATGTAATAAATAAATTGCCATGCAGATGTTTACCAGATTACCTGACATCCAAAGTGTCTTCATATTTACGCGTAGGGATTGAAACCTTTGAATCCTTTGCGCTCCATATTCAATCCTGTGGAATAAAGATTGAATATCTTTGATTTTAATTAAATAATTAAAATCAAAATATATATAGAGAGAAGATAAACGATCCTCCAGATCTGATCTTCTGATCCATATCCTAGCTCCGATCTGGAAATCTAGTGAAGAGTTTCCTCCCTCTTCTCATATCAATATCGCCCAACTGCAGCTTCCAAATACTGGTTTGCTGCTTAGCAACTTATGATCTTGTGGTGTGTTGAGATCTGAGAACCTGAAATGGTCTTGAGCTTGCATGGGCCAGACTAAGGACCACAATGAAACTAGCAAATAAGGCTTATCAATTAATTCTCATATTCAACCCTGAATATAATTAATTAATTAATATTGATTTATGCCACCAGACAATCAATACTGTCCTACATATTTGCTACCACATTATGAGGAACGAGTTGCATAGGCTCGGTATATCTCCATATTTAAGGTTACTGACATTAATTAATTAATTTGAGCTCTGAGAAGCTCCAAAATTAATAAATATCTTTTTATCCTAAGTAGTACCATTCAATCCTTTTCACTTATGCTTGAACTTAATCAGCCTGCAGGACTTTAGCATAGTGACCCTTTTGAGCTTCTTAGGGAATGTCACTATCTTTTTACAGGATATGGTTACATAGTTCCAGTCACAGACATTCATAAATAAACTACTACCACCCAAGATACGAATATACAAGTTTGACTAGAACTCTCCACCATAGTATCTCAAAGTGATGCACAAGTCCGTGTTTAACTCCGTACCTTCTTGTAGTCTTAGGATTCCATCAAGCCATCAAGATCAAGATTTCTTTATTCTCAGATAAAGGAATCAATCTTAACTTAGGTCCTATGAATGCATACTGCACGCACCAACATACAAAGCAACCATGATAAGCTGCTTATTACTGTGTAAGCTGCAGCCTATACCAACAGTCTATCCTAGGACTATCTCAACTGTGATAGCTGTTTATATCTCGCTAGGTCAAGCGATCCATACGATCTTCTGTGATCTCCTACACACTGTATATGATCTCCCTATCGACGATATAAGAGGATACCATTATTTGCTTCATATGTTTGTTAATCAGACATGACTATTGTATCATTGTATACATGACATTACTGATTACCGGTATATGAAATGAAATTGTTTACCGATACAGCAATCATAATTCTTTGCAGTATACAAAAACATAACAATCTCCCACTTATTCTCAAAGCATAATGATATGCTTTTCAGAGTATCCAATGTGTTTAAACTATTAGTTGTTAATGATGGAGATCCCAGTGAGCTGAAAGTTGGAGAATTAATTAGAGCATTAATTTCCAATTTTAAGTAGTTTTTAATTTAATAAAAAATCTTATGTTGTTTCTAGATGATTTGATTTTGTTTTATTACAAAGATATCAAGATATATTTTGATTTTGTTTTATTGCATGTCTTCTCTAATTTTGGTACTTAACTCTATATGTTACATTACTTTGTGAATTTTAGGTTTCTCAAATTTGCCACCGCATTAGTACTTCTATCACTCAAACTAGTGATTCCTCTTACAAATGAATAACCATTACCAAATTCTAGTTTGTAATACATGAATCATATTATAACATGGCGGAGTCCCATAAAACTCGAACATTTTGAAGGGATTCGTGAACTGAATAACGAAGTCCGTTTGCCAAGGATTGTTAATTGGGATATCAAAAATAAATTGCTATGCCTATGAACAATCCTAGCATGCTCCTATATTATTATGCATA